>CM042857.1:18452693-18480193 GCA_023658055.1 Thaleichthys pacificus | reverse complement strand
AGATAGAGAGCGAGAGGAAATGAGAGAGTGAGAAAAATACATGAAAATGCCAGTAAACCTTTTCAGAAACATGTAACAGTGGGACTGATCCCCATGACCCCTCTTAAGCCGGTCGTCATTTTAGTTCTGTGGTTTCTCTGACAAAGAACCTTTATGAGTCATCTGCTGGATACTGGACTGACTGTACCAGCATCTCAGTCCCTGATCACAGTACATGGCAATACTGAACTCTTACAAGCCATACTTGGGACTGAATACAACTATTTATAGCAATAGAACAACCTGCTGAAAAGGTTCCAGCCATGACCCAAAGTCGTTCCAGAGAGAATCCCAAACATAAAGGCTTTCATTTGCCTGTTGGTACAATTGGGGTGCAGTGTAGTAGGGTGAATTCGGGTAATCTGGGAAATCTTTTGCATGCATTTTCTCATCAGAGCTTCCTGATTAACTAGTGCCCTGACCCTTTCTGTGACACCACACCAATCACGTTCTGTGATTCCAGTCACATGACATCCATGCTAAACCTAGACTCAAAGTTCTGTGGACTAGACATTGTCATAGCAGGGAAGAAAACGCTCTGGAGTTTAGGTGTCCCACATTACCCAATGTCCCAGATTACCCAAATTCACCCTACAGTACAGTAATGTATTCTATACTACAGTATGTGTGGGTGTGGATTAGTATTAGAATGTAAACAAGACTTTGTGTGGGTTTAATATAGTACTGAGGAATAATATATACTATGTTTGGGTATAGTGTAGTACAGTAAAAACATATAGTTTATTATGTTTGTGTATAGCGTATTATAGTACAATAATGTACATTATGTTTGGGTGTAGTGTAGAACAGTATAAAAATGTATGCCGCATCTGGGTATAGTGTAGGACATAATAATCATGTATAGGCCTACTGTGTTTAGGTGTAGTGTAGTGCAGTATATTCATTTTATAGTGTATGTGGGTGTAGTGTGGGACAGTATAATAATATAAGGTGTATATAGTTACTCACCCGTTCCCCAGGGGGGCCTGGGAGTCCTGGGAGGCCGGCACGGCCAGGGGAACCCTGCCAGAGAGAGGGAGAGAGAGAGACCATGTGTCGGAGAAATTTAGAATGTAAGGTTATATTCTGAAAATACTGGTGCTAGCATTCCTTTGTCAGAGAGCCCTCTCCCCACATGATCTATAGATGACACTAGGCATATGTAAACAAGGTGACCTGGGCTGACCACTCACTCTTACTGGAGAGGCCATAAAAGATGTCTGGCCTTATCTGTGTTGGGTGAATCATATGGTCAAGCTTACAGGGGTCAAAGAACGCACACACTCAAGCACGCACGCACACACGCGCCAGGTCTATGCAAGGAGCCAATGAAGAAGAGCCATGGGACATTTGCATGCCTTTGTCTTAACCAATGACTGTAAAGAGCGGGGCTGCTTAAATAGGTAGCTAGCACAACATGCTAGCGGACAAACTTTGTATTGCGATCAGACTTTGTCTCCTTGCCGGCAAGCATTAAACTATTGTACTTTCTTTAAATCCAACGACTCTGTGCATTACTTGATAAAGAAATTATCCTAACACCATGATGCCCCCAGCTGGGTACACTGAGCAGGGTAGAGCAGAATAGAATACAGCAGAGCAGAATAGAGCAGAGCAAAGTAGAATAGAATATAACAGAGCAGAGTAGATTACAGTAAAGCAGAGAAGAGCAGAGCAGAGCAGAGCAGCCCTGCCACTCGTCTCTTAAAGAGGGTCGTGTTCAGCCAGTGTGACTGTGCTACTGCACCATGCTGAGTATACTGAGGAGAGAATCACAGTCAGAAAGAGAAAAGCTTGTTCTTTCATCTGCAGATGATTCTGTGTTCGTCTTCCCATGCTGTGTGCGTGGGTGACAAGGAGGCAGATAGGAGGAGAGCAGGAGGGAGGGAGGGAGAGTGGCATGCAGAGAAGAGGTTGGGAGCCGGAAGGAGGGAGAGGTGGGTGGACGTAGGGATGGAAGGAGAGAGGAATAGGAGGATGGAGTGATGGGAGGAGTGAGGGAGGGAGGGAAGTAGTGAGGGATAGAGGGATTGAGTGATGGAAGGGTTGAGGGGTGGAAGGAATTAATGAAGCATAGAGGCAGGGGCGGCTGGCATGAATGGGTTAACAGGGATGAGCCCTTTTAAAATAAAGTTGAGAAAATCATTGTTCAAAAAACTTACAACAGACTGTTTAAAATGTTGGTGGCACCAAGAGCAGTCACACGAAAAAAGAAAACAAATCTTGTTGGGCTTATTGTTTCCAGCCCAAACGCATCAGCTACCTTTCATCTTCATAGTGTGTGTGATGTGGTTTTGAGGCACGCCCCCTTGATTTGCTGCTAGTTTGTGCTAAATGTATTCAGCCCACAGGCCACTGACATTTGACCAATGACAGCCTGGGGTGCTACTGTACAAGAGTGGGGACTTGTGAGTGACAGGTGTCTGGCACGCCCTCTTGACTTGTCGCCCGTTTGGGCTAAATTCATTCAGCCCACACAGGCCGTTGACTCTCTGTCCGATGACAGCAGCCGTATAGACAGTGCAGTCAGGTGCTTGTGGCTGGTGTGTGTGATAGAGTCAGGGGAGAGTGGGATCGTTGGGATCTGTTTTCTTCGTTTTCTTTGAAGAAGAATTTGAAGTAAAGCAACTTGGGATACTCACATGTTGAAGTTACACAAAACTAAAAACGACAAAATCGTACGTTTTGTGTAAGCTGGTTTGAAAGACAGGACTGGTAATGGCAAGTGTAGCTAGCTAAGAATTTGCTTTTCTGTTGTTGTTGTAACTTGGTATCTCGGATGCAATTCTGCATTTGCTGCAGCGTGAACTATTGATCAATGTATACCTACCCTACCCTTTTTTAGTCCACCCACCCAATATCACCACCAGCCGGCACTGGGCGGCGGGATCGGTTGATGGAAGGATGGAGGGATTGAAGGAAGGAGCAATGAAAGAAGGAAGGAAGAAGAGAGGCATCTCACTCACCTCTCTTCCAGGCACTCCTGCAGGGCCAGGTAGCCCAGGGGTTCCTACAGGCCCCTGGAACACACGCACAAACACACACACAAACACACACGCACAAACACACACACACACACAAACATGAACACATGAACAAACAAATTCCAAGCAGTTCCATGACAGTAATGATGCCATTTCAGGACCCAGACTGTAAATGTCTTGTTGAAACACATGAAGAAGCCGTCTCTGAATATTCCATCTTTATCAACTGAGTCCAAAGGTTTCTTCTTGGGTTTCTTATATTTCTCTGTACAAGAATGTGTTAGTATCTATGTGTGTATGTGTGTGTGAGAGAGAGAGCATGTGTGGATGTGTGTGTGAGCATGTGTATATGCGTGTGTTTGTGAAAAGGTGTGTGTATAGGTGTGTGTATAGGTGTGTGTGTGAGCAGGTGTGTGTACGTGTGTGTCTTTACCTGTACCCCCGGCTTCCCCTGTGGTCCCATGGGCCCCTGTGAACACATCACACATCTTGTTAAAACATATACCCTGCTGAACACACACACCCTGCTGAACACACACACCCTGCTGAACACACACACACCCTGCTGAACACACACACACCCTGCTGAACACACACACCCTGCTGAACACACACACCCTGCTGAACACACACACCCTGCTGAACACACACACCCTGCTGAACACACACACCCTGCTGAACACACACACACCCTGCTGAACACACACACACCCTGCTGAACACACACACACCCTGCTGAACACACACACCCTGCTGAACACACACACACCCTGCTGAACACACACACCCTGCTGAACAACACACCCTGCTGAACACACACCCTGCTGAACACACACACACCCTGCTGAACACACACACACCCTGCTGAACACACACACACCCTGCTGAACACACACACCCTGCTGAACACACACACCCTGCTGAACACACACACCCTGCTGAACACACACACCCTGCTGAACACACACACCCTGCTGAACACACACACACCCTGCTGAACACACACACCCTGCTGAACACACACACCCTGCTGAACACACACACACCCTGCTGAACACACACACCCTGCTGAACACACACACCCTGCTGAACACACACACCCTGCTGAACACACACACCCTGCTGAACACACACACCCTGCTGAACACACACACCCTGCTGAACACACACACCCTGCTGAACACACACACCCTGCTGAACACACACACCCTGCTGAACACACACACCCTGCTGAACACACACACCCTGCTGAACACACACACACCCTGCTGAACACACACACCCTGCTGAACACACACACCCTGCTGAACACACACACCCTGCTGAACACACACACCCTGCTGAACACACACACACCCTGCTGAACACACACACCCTGCTGAACACACACACACCCTGCTGAACACACACACCCTGCTGAACACACACACCCTGCTGAACACACACACCCTGCTGAACACACACACCCTGCTGAACACACACACCCTGCTGAACACACACACCCTGCTGAACACACACACCCTGCTGAACACACACACCCTGCTGAACACACACACCCTGCTGAACACACACACCCTGCTGAACACACACACCCTGCTGAACACACACACCCTGCTGAACACACACACCCTGCTGAACACACACACCCTGCTGAACACACACACCCTGCTGAACACACACACCCTGCTGAACACACACACCCTGCTGAACACACACACCCTGCTGAACACACACACCCTGCTGAACACACACACCCTGCTGAACACACACACCCTGCTGAACACACACACACCCTGCTGAACACACACACACCCTGCTGAACACACACAACCCTGCTGAACACACACACCCTGCTGAACACACACACCCTGCTGAACACACACACACCCTGCTGAACACACACACCCTGCTGAACACACACACACCCTGCTGAACACACACACCCTGCTGAACACACACACCCTGCTGAACACACACACACCCTGCTGAACACACACACACCCTGCTGAACACACACACACCCTGCTGAACACAACACACCCTGCTGAACACACACACACCCTGCTGAACACACACACCCTGCTGAACACACACACCCTGCTGAACACACACACCCTGCTGAACACACACACCCTGCTGAACACACACACCCTGCTGAACACACACACCCTGCTGAACACACACACCCTGCTGAACACACACACCCTGCTGAACACACACACCCTGCTGAACACACACACCCTGCTGAACACACACACACCCTGCTGAACACACACACACCCTGCTGAACACACACACACCCTGCTGAACACACACACACCCTGCTGAACACACAAACACACCTGCTGAACACACACACCCTGCTGAAACACACACACCCTGCTGAACACACACACCCTGCTGAACACACACACCCTGCTGAACACACACACCCTGCTGAACACACAAACACCCTGCTGAACACACACACCCTGCTGAACACACACACACCCTGCTGAACACACACACACCCTGCTGAACACACACCACCCTGCTGAACACACACACCCTGCTGAACACACACACCCTGCTGAACACACACACACCCTGCTGAACACACACACAACCCTGCTGAACACACACACCCTGCTGAACACACACACACCCTGCTGAACACACACACACCCTGCTGAACACACACACACCCTGCTGAACACACACACCCTGCATGAACACACACACCCTGCTGAACACACACACCCTGCTGAACACACACCAACCCTGCTGAACACACACACCCTGCATGAACACACACACACACCTGCATGAACACACACACACCCTGCTGAACACACACACACCCTGCTGAACACACACACCCTGCTGAACACACACACACCCTGCTGAACACACACACCCTGCAGAACACACACACACCCTGCTGAACACACACACCCTGCTGAACACACACACACCCTGCATGAACACACACACCCTGCTGAACACACACACACCCTGCAGAACACACACACCCTGCTGAACACACACACCCTGCTGAACACACACACCCTGCATGAACACACACACACCCTGCTGAACATCACCACACCCTGCATGAACACACACACACACCCTGCAGAACACACACACACACCCTGCTAGAACACACACCACCTTGCAGAACACACACATACCCAGTAGAAAACACACACGCACACACACGGTCAAATCAACTCCTTGTTTTCCACATCCTTCAGCCCATCAATCCAGTGCTTCCAGCGAGTCCTATTGTACAAAGAGCAAACTGTCTCTGGTGACGACGACGTCAGATAGTGTTGTAGTTTGGCTCTACACAGAATGCGATCTTTCACCTGCTCTATGAACCTGTGTTCTTCAGCCCAGAGGCCTCTTCCCTGGAGGCAGATAGCCCTCCTACCCACCCAGCTTCTGAGCCTGGGCCACGGCCAGAACAGTGGAACACACAACCTATGAACTTTAACACGTCTATGAACTCAATGTTCATAGACGGCCAAGTTGTCCCCCCAAGTACTGATGATTGTGAATGCAGGCAGTATCGATGTGGGTGTTTGCACATCCGTACTTCAGAACCTGGCCTGCCCACCTGGTTTTAAAGCATTCAGCAGCTTCATGATTTAAGTAGCTTGTCCTGGACAAGAGTTTTTACAGAGTATTGTTAGAATGTATCCTGCTAGGGTGACCAGAAGCATGATCCTGAACAGGAGGACACTTGTGTCAAAATGTGTTGACCGGGGGGGATGTGGGCCATTAGTATGAAATTAAGACAATAACATTAGTAATTTTAGTAAGTCAACATTTGTTGAATTGAATTTGAATACAAATTCAATTCTTCAATACAAGTGCACTGATTTTCGGTTGATGTTTCACAGCATGAAATCATTTGGTCAGCTCAGCAGCGGTTGTTTCATCATCCGCTGTTGTGCTCGGAGCAAAAAATGATGTTAAGGAAGAGTGCCCGGCAGAACTAGCATTATCCTTGTGCCGTTCTGTACCGGCATGCCGCTCTAAAGCCCCTTTCCCCCTACTACTCACGTCTATATCAATGCGACAGAGCTATATTGATCTTTGCTGCTCTTAGTGGCAAAGTGGAGTTCTGAACTCCACATAGGTTTGAAGGAGGTCTTTCTTTTTGGCATCTGAAAGCCTACGTGAGTGGTAAATTGCGACGGTGGGCAGGAAGGGTCAAAAGGAGGACAAAAGGAGGACACGCAATAGCGGTCCGGACAAAGGGCTGGAAAACCTGGACTGTCCGGACGAAATCCGGACGTCTGGTCACCCTAATCTCTGCCCGTGTCCACTGCCAAAACCTCCTCTGTGCGTTTCCTTCCTTTAAAGGGGTCATTGATTGCAAAACTCGATTTTACCTTGTCATAGTTGAATAACGACAGTTCGGTGGGTAAAATGGACATACAGGGAACCTCAAAGTCCATTGACACCTCTTTCCTATCTAAATCTCACAACTTGAAACTGCAGCTGTAAAACGATCAGTTTTGAAAAAGCTGTATTTGTGACGTCACAAATATAGCATCACCTTTGTCACGCCCCAACATTTACATACAGACCAGCCCTCTGGTGTTCTGGCCCATGGATCTCAGACACTAGTTTAGCTACTGTCTGAGAACAACAAAGGAGAAAGTTTGAAAAGTTTTTAAAGTATATCGTAAATGCAGTGTTCCAGGCTGTAGGCTACAGGGAATGCTGACACTTTTCATAATCTTCCCAAGGAACCAGACACTCGACTGGCATGGCTGATGTTTGTCTATGAGAAGATCCCTGTGAAGTTCGACACTCATTTATTCATTTGCTCGAACCATTTCACCAAAGACAGTTTTGAATGAAAACCTTGGACAATTTAAAGAAGGATTTGCTAAGCCGCTGTTGCTGAAAAGAGGTGCTGTTCCAACCGTATCATCACAAACGCAAGCTGTAAGTATGATTTTGTCGCTAACAGTTAGCCTATTAGCAATGCTAACGTCTCCTGTATCTAGCATAGGTAGAATGCTAAATATGTTTCAAAACACATCAACATACCTTACTTAGCAAATGACTCTAGCTAGACTAGCTGTAGTCGGCATTAGAAGGGAAGCTTCCGAAAAAATAACCAGAAAACGAATAGCAGTCTAGCCTATTGCTAACGCCTGTCTAGATTATCTATTTGAAAGAACTGGAGAAAGGCAGATGCTAGATACAGGATACATTAGCATTGCTAATAACTGTTACCGACAAAATCATACTACAGCTTGCGGTTGTGATGAACATAAGGTCAGAACGCACCTCCTTTCAGAAACAGCATCATAGCAAATCCTGCTTTACATTGTCCCAGGTTTTCAAAACCGTCCTTGGTGAAATGGTTTGAGCAAATGTGTAATTGAGGGTCGAACTGCACAGGGATCTTATATGCTACGGTATAGACAAACATCAGCCATGCCTGTCAAGTCAATGTTAGCTAGACTCTAGCTCATCTGCTTTTTATTAACGCTGATTTGCAAGGAATGCAAGAACAGCTAGATAGCGAAAACACCTAGACTGTAGGCATGTAAACTAGTTTAGCTTGCTAACGCATGAGCATAGGTAGAATGTGTGATGATTTAGCCTAGTCTATTGGCAATGGGGCTAACGCGTTATTTCATGTTCCTGACTGTGTTTCATTCGAATAAATAACCTGTGTTGTCATGGCCATTGTTGTAAATAAGAACTTGTTCTTAATGATCTTGCCTGGGTAAATAAAGGTATAAAAAAAAAAAAATTAAATCTACAATTCACGATGCATGTTTGTCCAGATCTTTGTCAGGTTATTTTAATTTAATTTTTCAGCAAGATATCTAGTTAACTGAAGCTGTGTTGAATCACGATATAGTATGGTTGCTGTAAGGTTATCCACCTAAGTCGATCCCGTTTGCTTCGACAACAGAAGTGGAAACAACTAACGTTATAATTTCAAATGATATCTAGTCAATCTGTCGAAAACAGTGTTGTGTAGACACAATAGATTTATTTGCACGTTTTTATTTCAAGTCTCCACCTTCGATGTTTCAGTGAGTGCTGTTTGCATTTTTGTTCTGCAGCTTCACTCATTGAAAACCAACCAATCAGCGCGCAGCTCATCTATATATTCATGAGCATACCTTAAAAGGAGAAAACCTAGCATTTTTTCCTAGGACAATTTCAAAGGAAGCACCAGGGGGCATAAAACAGCACCCGGGCCATTTTCAGCCCAACCAATGTTACATATCCTATTCGGAGACCTTAAGGAACAGTGTGAAATACCCCCCAAAAAACAGTCAATTACCCCTTTAATGTGGTTCCACTCGCCAATGATTCCCTGACTCGGTGAAGTCTGATGACGATATTTTTTGACCCTTCGCAGTTCGCACCGACCTGACCAGCACCAACACGGTGCTTTGTGAGAATTAGCACACAAGCGTAAAGCCAACGTGCTCTTCACAGAACCCTCTCCAAACCATCCATCTCCCTGCCAGCTGCTCCTCCTGCTGATTCTCCACATCCCAATCCTCTCACTTCTCCCTCTCCCCCCCCCCTCTCTCTCTCTCTCTCTCTCTCTCTCTCTCTCTCTCTCTCTCTCTCTCTCTCTCTCTCTCTCTCTCTCTCTCAGCTCTCAGATTCTGTTCATCCCATCCTCTTCCTCTCTCCCTCTCTCTCTCTCTCTCTCTCAGCTCTCAGATTCTGTTCATCCCATCCTCTCCCTCTCCCTCTCCCTCCCTCTCTCCCCTCCCTCCCTCCTCCCTCCTCCTCCCTCCCTCCCTCCCTCCCTCCCTCCTCCCTCCCTCCCTCCCTCCCTCTCTCCCTCCCTCCCTCCCTCCCTCCCTCCCTCTCGTCCCCTCTCTCTCTCTCATCTCTCTCTCTCTCTCTCTCAGATTCTGTTCATCCTCTCACCTCCACTCTGTTTTCTCTCTCTCTCTGTTCTGCCAGAGTTCTGCCACCACCATTATTTGCAGCTAGACGACAAATGAAGTTTGAAATCTTTCTGACTGTCCACCTCCTGCCCCAGACCTCCTGACCTGACAGCTGAAAACCACAATCTCGCTTTCCTTGAGCTGAGGAAAAACAGTTGGAACTGCCAACCTTCAAAATACCACTTTTTCACCACATTTAGTATGGATGGAAATCACCAACATATTATGTTTTTGTTACATGAACCACCGTGTAACCACCAGCAACGCCCATAGCAACAACACTGTAGGTACACACATCACTTGATTACAGTTCAGTAATGAACAGTACACGATACAGTAAATAAAAGACTTGGTATGACGGATCTTAGGTTTTCCAGGGGCACTACATCCACTACAGCTTCCATCCCTCCCCCATACTGGGCCTTTTTACCCTTTCATGATAACCTATACCGCTATCACTTAAAGGGTTAGGGTTAGGGTTAACCTATACCGCTATCACTTAAAGGGTTAGGGTTAGGGTTAACCTATACCGCTATCACTTAAAGGGTTAGGGCTATACGTTCATACACGGCTATCGACTTAAAGGGTTAGGGTTAACCTATACCGCTATCACTTAAAAGGGTTAGGGTTTAGGGTTAACCTATAACCGCTATCACTTAAAGGGTTAGGGTTAGGGTTAACCTATACCGCTATCACTTAAAGGGTTAGGGTTAACCTATACCGCTATCACTTAAAGGGTTAGGGTTAGGGGTTACCTATACCGCTATCACTTAAAGGGTTAGGGTTAACCTATACCGCTATCACTTAAAGGGTTGGTTAGGGTTAACCTATACCGCTATCACTTAAAGGGTTAGGTTAGGGGTTAACCTATACCGCTATCACTTAAAGGGTTAGGGTTAGGGGTTAACCTATACCGCTATCACTTAAAGGGTTAGGGTTAACCTATACCGCTATCACTTAAGGGGTTAGGGTTAGGGTTAACCTATACCGCTATCACTTAAGAGGTTAGGGTTAGGGTTAACCTATACCGCTATCACTTGAAAGGGTTAGGGTTAAGGTAACCTATACGCTATCACTTAAAGGGTTAGGGTTAACCTATACCGCTATCACTTAAGGGTTAGGGTTAAGGGTTAACCTATACCGCTATCCTTAAAGGGTTAGGGTTAAGGTTAACCTATACTGCTATCACTTAAAGGGTTAGGGTTAAGGTTAACCTATACCGCTATCACTTAAAGGGTTAGGGGTTAGGGTTAACCTATGCCGCTATCACTTAAAGGGTTAGGGTTAGGGTTAACCTATACTGCTATCACTTAAAGGGTTAGGGTTAGGGTTAACCTATACCGCTATCACTTAAAGGGTTAGGGTTAGGGTTAACCTATACCGCTATCACTTAAAGGCAGGGTAGGTAATGTTGTTGAGAAGCACGTTTTGTCATATTTCCTGAAATAAACTTTGCATCCTGATAGAAAACAATTAATTTAAAGGTTTGACTGTAACATTTAATTAATCCAATATCTGTAGGCATCGCAGGCCTGTAATAAACAGGATCATTAAAGTCAGACCAGCACTAATGATTGGATGGCATTCGGGCCAAATGCTATTATTGGACGGGCCATTTGTTTGTCTGTCTACCTCCCGGCAGTAGTCAGGCAGCGCATTCATGTGTTTCAGAGGAGTGACTTCGAAGGGAGGGGTGGAATATATTTGTTTGAATCCTTTCAAACTCTGGCTAAAATTCCTACACTGTACCTAATGTATGAATTGTTACATGGTGGATGTACTGTAACTCCAGGAATAAATGATGGGGTACCTCACTGACTGGTCGACTGGTTTCCCCTTTCATCCATATGCTGACATGAGAGGAAGAGGACCTGATGAATTCTCAACCATACTGTCAAGTGTTGCCTGGGAACCATACTGTCAAGTGTTGCCTGGGAACCTTACTGTCAAGTGTTGCCTGGCAGCCTCTCTTACTGTAACCTTACTGTAGAAGTGTTTCCTGGCAACTTACTGTAAAGTGTTGCCTGGTAACCTTACTGTGAAGTGTTGCCTGGCAGCCGTCTCTACTCACCGATGATCCAGGAAGGCCAGCCCCCGGCTCCCCTTTCTCCCTGGGTCCCCGGGCACCCCAGGGACACCCCGCTCCCCCTGGAGGTGGAGGGGAGAGGGAACGGGGAGGGGAGGAGATGTGGGGGTGAGGTGAGAGGGGAGAGGAGAGGACAGTCATGTCAGAGGTAGAGTAGAGACAACATGCAGCAGAATACAACTGATGACGGTGACTCCAGATGTGTGTTCAGACTGTATATAAAGATGGACGTCACGTCTCCCATTGCACTAGAATGAAGCCAAAATATCCCGGATACAGGTGCTGCCATCTTGCGCTGGTGGAGTCACATGTAGTCATATGGAGCCAGAGTCTGCACAGCAGTGATTGGGTGGTGGAGCCGTGGTACCGAGGTCCCACCCATGCACAGCAGTGATTGGGTGGTGGAGCCGTGGTACGAGGTCCCACCCATGCACAGCAGTGATTGGGTGGTGGAGCCGTGGTACGAGGTCCCACCAATGCACTCGCCCGACCCAATTGCGAGCACCCCCCCCCTGTGCTCTTTACATAGCCTGGCTGCTCAGATGTTAGAGCTCACTCATTATTAGAAATTCACGCATCTTAACACTATATATAAAATATATAAGTAACGCAATTTTCATTATAATTTAAATCAAACATAAATCCCAACTTGATGGACAGCCGAATGATCTATCTTTAGCTCATAGACTGTGCTTTAGCTAGGTTAACCCCACAGTCTATGATTAGCACATGCATTGAATATGTTAGCAACTGGTAGTTAGCAATGCAGCACACAGTCCGCTGTAAATACTTCACTCAGAGCAGCTGTCAATCACAGCTGTCAATCATGACATCTCACCCTATTTTTATATCGGCAAATAACTAAATAAATACAAACTGATCAGAAAATTGCACTTGAACAAACTTCAGTGTGAAAAGAACTACTTAAAATGACAGAGACCATCTTTGGGAAAAACTCCATCTTTATATACAGTCTATGGTTCAGTCCCTCTGTAGGGGGAACCTACCTTTGGCCCTCGAGATGCCCTGGGTCCTAGTGCCCCATCACCCTGAAAAGCATGGAAGCAGCAGTCAGGAAACAGACACCTCCATCAGTACAAGGTTCACACACACACACTCACATCCCCCCCCACACACACACACGTACATCCCCCCCCACGCACACACACACGCATATTATTATATACATACCCTCCTCCCCCCACACACATGCACACACACATACATGCACACTTCCCCCCCCCCCTCATCCATCAGTACAAGATTCACCCCCCCCCCCCCCCCCCCCCCTCCCCACACACACACACACACATTATCCATCCACTGTCAGTCCCAGGCAGACCCTGGCTGGCTGAAGCACCAGTAAGGGATCACGTCTCACTGGGACGGTGGCTTCACCTTGTCCCACACTACACAAAGTCTTGTAACAGCTTCAGTCTGAAGGCAGGGAGTGAGAGAGAGAGGGGCTGGACTGTGTGCAGTGCGCTGGTGTTGGGGATGAAGGGATTGAGAGAGAGAGAGAGAGAGAGAGGGGCTGACTGTGTGCAGTGCGCTGGTGTTGGGGATGAAGGGAGAGAGAGAGGAGAGAGAGAGAGGGGGCTGACTGTGTGCAGTGCGCTGGTGTTGGGGATGAAGGGAGTGAGAGAGAGAGGGGGCTGACTGTGTGCAGTGCGCTGGTGTTGGGGATGAAGGGATTGAGAGAGAGAGAGAGAGAGAGAGGGGCTGACTGTGTGCAGTGCGCTGGTGTTGGGGATGAAGGGAGAGAGAGAGAGAGAGAGAGAGGGGCTGACTGTGTGCAGTGTGCTGGTGTTTGGGGATGAAGGGAGTGAGAGAGAGAGGGGCTGACTGTGTGCAGTGCGCTGGTGTTGGGGATGAAGGGATTGAGAGAGAGAGAGAGAGAGAGAGAGAGGGGCTGACTGTGTGCAGTGCGCTGGTGTTGGGGATGAAGGGAGAGAGAGAGAGAGGGGCTGACTGTGTGCAGTGCGCTGGTGTTGGGGATGAAGGGAGTGGAGAGAGAGAGAGAGGGGCTGACTGTGTGCAGTGTGCTGGTGTTGGGGATGAAGGGAGTGAGAGAGAGAGGGGCTGACTGTGTGCAGTGTGCTGGTGTTGGGGATGAAGGAGTGAGAGAGAGAGGGGGCTGACTGTGTGCAGTGTGCTGGTGTTGGGGATGAAGGGAGTGAGAGAGAGAGAGAGGGGCTGACTGTGTGCAGGTGCGCTGGGGTTGGGGATGAAGGAGTGAGAGAGAGAGAGAGAGGGGCTGACTGTGTGCAGTGCGCTGGTGTTGGGGATGAAGGGAGTGAGAGAGAGAGGGGCTGACTGTGTGCAGTGCGCTGGTGTTGGGGATGAAGGGAGTGAGAGAGAGAGAGAGGGGCTGACTGTGTGCAGTGCGCTGGTGTTGGGGAGTGAAGGGAGTGAGAGAGAGAGGGGCTGACTGTGTGCAGTGCGCTGGTGTTGGGGATGAAGGGAGTGAGAGAGAGAGGGGCTGACTGTGTGCAGTGTTGCTGGTGTTGGGGATGAAGGGCACTGGGAGCTGTAGCCCTGAGAAGGGGGATTGATCTGTGCAGTCAGCCACGTATTCCTCCTACGGGTCCTGCTCTTCCTTATGCAAATGAGGCCGCCCCAAAGTTTGCTTCCCACCGACGCAGCACTTCTGAGGGGAGAGTGAGCGCCTCTTCCCTGCAGACGGAGGGAAGCATTCGGGGACGTTTGGGGGGGACGTCAGACCGTGTTTCTGTTCTGGGGGATCCGGGACAACAACCATCTCAAGTTTGTTTGAACAGGAACACCTGTACTAACACCTGTACACAGAACACCTGTAAGTCAGAACACCTGTACTAATACCTGTACTAACACCTGTACTCTGAATAACTGTACTAACTCCTCTACTAACACCTGTACTCTGAATAACTGTACTAACTCCTCTACTAACACCTGGTACTCTGAATAACTGTACTAACTCCTCTACTAACACCTGTACTCTGAATGACTGTACTAACACCTGTACTCTGAATAACTGTACTAACTCCTCTACTAACACCTGTACTCTGAATAACTGTACTAACTCCTCTACTAACACCTGTACTCTGAATAACTGTACTAACTCCTCTACTAACACCTGTACTCTGATATGACTGTACTAACTCCTCTACTAACACCTGTACTCTGAATGACTTTACTAAACACCTGTACACAGAACACCTGTAGTCAGAACACCTGTACTAACGCCTGTACTAACACCTGTACTAATACTGAACACAGAACACCTGTACTAACACCTGTACTCAGAACACCTGTACTAACACCTGTACTAACACCTGTACTAACACCTATACTCAGAACAACTCACACACTCCTCTCTCTCTCCTCCCCCCTCACACAACTTCTCTCTCTCTCCTCCCCCCTCACACACTCCTCTCTCTCTCCTCCCCCCCTCACACACTCCTCTGTCAGAAGGCCTTCCTCTCTCTCTCTCTCTCCTCTCTCTCTCCTCTCTCTCTCTCTCTCTCTCTCTCTCTCTCTCTCTCTCTCTCTCTCTCAGTCAGAAGAACCTTCTCTCTCTCTCTGTCAGAAGGCCTTCCTCTCTCTCTCTCTCTCTCTCTCTCTCTCTCTGTCAGAAAGCCTTCTCTCCTCTCTCTCTCCTCCCCTCACACACTCCTCTGTCAGAAGGCCTTCTCTCTCTCTCTCTCTCTCTCTCTCTCTCTCTCTCTCCTCTCTCTCTCCTCTCTCTCTCTCTCTCTCTTCTCTCTCTCTCTCTCCCTCTCTCTCTCTCTCAGTCAGAAGACCTTCTCCTCTCTTCTCTGTCAGAAGGCCTTCTCTCTCTCTCTCTCTCCTCTCTCTCTCTCTCTCTCTCTCTCTCTCAGTCAGAAAGCCTTCTCTCTCTAGCTGTGCATCGGCAAACACCAGCTGGCATCTTTTCCCTGCCAGCCCACAACCGCTAACTGGCCACCAATGACTGCCTCCCTCTGCCCCCCTGCTCTGCCCCCCCTGCTCTGCCCCCCTGCTCTGCCCCCCTGGTCTGCCCCCCTGCTCTGCCCCCCTGCTCTGAAACTGTAAGGCTGGTTGTCATCCTGCCCCATCCTCTCACATGCTCAAATCTGGAGTTGCTGGACAGAGTATCTGCTTGATGGGTCTCACACGTCATTGTGTAACTTACTGTCACATTGCTAGTCATGTGTTGATAAGTAAGGGTCAAGATGTGGTCTGATTGGTTGTTCTTGGGTATAAAGAGAATTGTGAAGCATGTTCTGTGGATTCTTAATCTCCTGAGAGCTTCTCCTCAGCTCTGGCTTGTCCTTGTACTCCTCCTTCATCACCTCTTGTTGTCTCTCTGATTTACAATAATCAAGGTAGAGTAGGTAACATTTTAAACCTTCAATTTGTAACATGTTTGTCTTGTAATTGAAATATCTATTTCATTTAACCTTACTTAAACCATTCGAGTAACCATTCTTACTATGATTTAACCCATAGAGTCAAATACTGTAATTCCATTGGTATAGGGTTAGGGTTAGGGTTAGGGTTAGGGTATAGGGTTAGGGTATAGGGTTAGGGTTAGGGTACAGGCATCATCTGGTTTATGTTAATACACTGTTCAGTTGACCCATTTTCTTCAAACATATTTGGTTGTTTGGTTGTTTGGCCAATATTAAACTTCCTACAAAACAATGGGTGTTTGTTTGTGTGACTCAGAGTATGTGTGTGTGACTGTGTGTGTCTATTCATCTTAGTTTTATGTCTGACTGAGTTTATGTGTGTATGTGTGTGTGTGTGTGTGTGTGTGTGTGTGTGTGTGTGTTTCTATTGACCTACTGACTTCACACATGCTGGTATTTTTCACCCGGCATGTTTACAAACCATGATTGGCCAAATTCCAGCTAATCAATAATGGATGAGCAGTGAAGTCAAATCCCACGCTGACCATATGGATACAGCATGGTGCTTGATGACCTCACTCACTCCTCTCTTACTCCTTCTCCCAATGTATCTCTTTCTCTGCCTGTCTCTCCCTCTCCTTCTCCCTCTTTCCCCCTCTCTCCCTCTCTCCCTCTCCCCTCCCTCTCCCTCTCCCTCTCCCTCTCCCTCTCCCTCTCCCTCTCCCTCCCTCCCTCCCTCCCTCCCTCCCTCCCTCCCCCCCCTCTCTCCCTCCCTCCCTCCCCCCCTCTCTCCCTCCCTCTCTCTCCACCCCTCTCTCCCTCTCCACTCTGTCTCCAGTCCTCACCAGACTAGACGTTGGCTCTCCAGGTTCTCCTTTGGGTCCAGGAAGTCCCTGGGGCCCCATCGCCCCTCCTGAGTCCCCTGGAGCACACAGGAAGGGGAGCAGGGGAGCGGGGGTGGTCAAGGGAGGCATGGGGGGGAGGGAGGAGAGGTTAGGGAAAGCACAGGAGATGCGGAGCAGTTAGACATGGCAGTGGACAGTAGCCCACGGGGGGCCTACAATATCCATATGTTTATTTGCTAGGTGGTGAGAGTATGTATGTGCGATGACATAAGAAGGTAAGAGGTGTGTGTGTGTGTGTGTGTGAAAGAGTGTAACGTGTGTAACGTGTGTGGTCTACCTTCCCTCCTTTCATCCCGTCTCTCCCAGGAAGTCCCTGCTGACCAACTAAGCCCTGGAAGAAGAGAGAAGAGAGGAGGAGAGGAGGAGAGGAGGAGGGAGAGGAGGAGAGGAGGTGAAGAGGAGGGAGAGGAGGAGAGGAGCAGGGAAGAGGAGGGAGAGGAGAACATAGCAGAGAGGAGAACAGGGGAGGAGAGGAGGAGAGGAGGAGGGAGAGGAGAAGAGGAGGAGGGAGGAGGAGGGAGAGAGGAGCATAGCAGAGAGGAGAACAGGGGAGGAGAGGAGGGGAGGAGGAGAGGAGGGAGAGGAGAAGACCCTACATCAGAAATGAACATACGTAGCTCCCTCTCCCCAGATCTCGAGAGAGCGAGCTAGCTCCTTCTTCTTCCATCCTCCAGGATTCAGACAGCCCCCCACCCCCCTCCCCCCACTACCAGTAACTGAATAAAGCCAGCTGCTTGTTACAGAAACAGGTGCTGGAAACAGGCTGCGTCTCTGCATCGTCCCCCAGCACATAAAGCTCTCACATCTGCCTAGATTCACTCATTAAGTCCTAAATGTGATTACTGATCGTCTGTGTAGACGCACAGTTATCTGCTTGTTACTGTCGCTCCAAACATTGAAGGGTGGCACTACCACAGGAGGAGAGGAGAAGAGACAGAGGAAGAGAAGAGAGGAGGAGGTGGGGGAGGAGAGAGGAGGTGGGGGGGAGGAGAGGAGGTGGGGGAGGAGAGGAGGAGGTGGGGGAGGAGGAAGAGAAGAGAGGAGAGGAGGAGGTGGGGGAGGAGAGGAGGAGGTGGGGGAGGAGAGCGGGGAGGGTGGGGGAGGGAGAGGAGAAGAGGGAGGGATGGAAGAGAAGAGAGGAGAGGAGGAGGTGGGGGAGGAGAGGAGGAGGGTGGGGGAGGAGAGGAGAGGAGAGGAGGAGGTGGGGGAGGAGGAGAGGAGGAGGTGGGGGAGGAGAGGAGAAGAGGGGAGGAGGAAGAGAAGAGAGGAGAGGAGGTGGGGGGGCTGAGGAGAAGAGGGGAGGAGGAGAGGAGGAGGTGGGGGAGGAGAGGAGGAGGTGGGGGAGGAGAGGAGGTGGGGGAGGAGAGGAGGTCTGGTGGGGAGGAGAGGAGGTGGGGTGAGGAGATGGAGAAAAGGGAGGAAGGAAGTGGGGGAGGAGAAGAGAGGAGGAGAGGAGAGGGTGGGTGCTATAGCACAGTGGAAACCAAACTACAGTCTCTCTCTGGTGTTCCTTGGAGTCCACGAGGCCCAGACGCTCCTTCTCTCCCCTGGGGACAGAGCAGAGACCAGGCTGAACGCTGGACACACCCCCTCAGACCCCAGGCTGAACGCTGGACACACCCCCTCAGACCCAGGTCTGAACCCTGGACACACCCCCTCAGACCCAGGCTGAACCCTGGACACACCCCCTCAGACCCAGGCTGAACGCTGGACACACCCCCTCAGACCCAGGCTGAACGCTGGACACACCCCCTCAGACCCAGGCTGAACGCTGGACACACCCCCTCAGACCCAGGCTGAACGCTGGACACACCCCCTCAGACCCAGGCTGAACCCTGGACACACCCCCTCAGACCCAGGCTGAACCCTGGACACACCCCCTCAGACCCAGGCTGAACCCTGGATACACCCCCTCAGACCCAGGCTGAACCCTGGACACACCCCCTCAGACCCAGGCTGAACCCTGGACACACCCCCTCAGACCCAGGCTGAAGCCTGGACACACCCCCTCAGACCCAGGCTGAACCTGGACCACACCCCCTCAGACCCAGGCTGAACGCTGGACACACCCCCTCAGACCCAGGCTGAACCCTGGACACACCCCCTCAGACCCAGGCTGAACGCTGGACACACCCCCTCAGACCCAGGCTGAACGCTGGACACACCCCCTCAGACCCAGGCTGAACGCTGGACACACCCCCTCAGACCCAGCCTGTAACCTGGACACACCCCCTCAGACCCAGGCTGAACGCTGGACACACCCCCTCAGACCCAGGCTGAACCCTGGACACACCCCCTCAGACCCAGGCTGAACGCTGGACACACCCCCTCAGACCCAGGCTGAACGCTGGACACACCCCCTCAGACCCAGGCTGAACGCTGGACACACCCCCTCAGACCCAGGCTGAACGCTGGACACACCCCCTCAGACCCAGGCTGAACCCTGGACACACCCCCTCAGACCCAGGCTGAACCCTGGACACACCCCCTCAGACCCAGGCTGAACCCTGGACACACCCCCTCAGACCCAGGCTGAAGCCTGGACACAACCCTATCTACCTATCTACTGTCTATCTAACTATATACATTATATCTATCAATCTATCTATCTATCTACAGAACCTTCTCTATCCACCTATCTACTGTCTATCTTCTGTGTCTATCTACCTGTCCTAACACCATCGACAGATCTCCAATCATCCACTAGCCAACAGCAGAAGGAGCACAGCAGAAGAGTACCCGGATTGATGAACAACTTGATCCAGTTTGGGAGCAGTCTGGAGGGAGCTGAGGTGGGGTGTGTGTGTGTATGTGTGTGTATGTATGTGTGTATGTTTGCGTGTGTATGTATGTGTACGTGTGCATGTGTACGTGTGTGTACATGTGTGTGTGTACATGTGTGTATGTGTAAGTGTGTGTGCGTGTGTATGGGTGTGTGTGTGTGTGTGTGTGTGTGTGGGGGGGGGCCAAGCCCAAGGTCTGAGGGCAGGATGGCGACTCCCAGGAGGGTTCAGAACCCTGCAGTCTTCTCTGTTTAGGAGTCATGATTGCGGTTATCTTGTTGATTTGCCACAACTGTGAAAATAGCTGCAATCTGAGCACATAAGCAGCCTGGCTTATTGTGTGCCTGCGTTTTAGCACAGGGGAAATCTGGGGGCTGGTGAGACACTTCTGTGAAGACGATTATGTGGACCATCTTCGACATCCACTTAGGCTTGTACAGGCCTCCTGGGTCTGGTTCAACCCAGACACACATCCCCTGAAGACCTTTCCTGCACTGGAACAATTCACCCTTCAAGAAAGTCCTGCGTTTATATTAATTCCACAGGTAGTTATTTTGTACTGCTTTTATCACGCACAGCCTCAGACATATGTAGTCAATATTTACCATTCCTGGCATCCATTGTTAAAGGATCCTGTGTATTTGCCAGGCTTCTGATATCATTGTAATGAAAGGTAATTAGAATAGGTCTTACCATTGGACCTGAATCTCCCTTAGAACCTGGTGGCCCTATGCTGCCCTGGGAGAGGAGAGAGGGGGAGGAGGAGAGAGAGAGAGGGGGAGAGAGGGGGAGGAGGAGAGAGAGAGAGAGAGAGGGGGAGAGGTAGAGAGACGGAGAGGAAAGACAGAGAGGAGTTAAGCCTATGCGACAATTAAGTCACGTTTTCAGCACGAGGGTCACGTCACGTGTATATACATAGACCTACCACTCAGCGACACAAACAACAATGTAGATGTGCATTTTCGAGTTGGAAATACTATCACTATTTTGAGTATTTTTCAGATAAAGATGGAAATATCAAGGTTCGTTGTACACTCTGTGCTTGTGGCGACAAAGTGCTATCAAGCTACAAAAACACGACGTCAAATTTGAAGAAACATTTCGAGTCGCAGCACTGCACAGTCAAACTTATAGAGCCGGTTGTCAATAGGTGTGTTCGACTTCATGCAGCACCGGCGGTGCCGACAGCCGGCTGCAGCCGGCTGCCTTGAAGCTGAGAATGCCATTGGCTGCTTCAAGTCAGCCGGGCTGCAGGCGACGCCGGCGCTGCATGAAGTCGAACGCACCTATTTTTATGTTGAGGTGGCGAGAGTGTTGTCGGCAGCTGCTGAATGTAACTAATAAAGTAACTTGTAATCTAACTTAGTTACTTTTAAAATCAAGTAACTTGTAAAGTAACTAAGTTACTTTAAAATCAAGTAATCTGTAACGTAACTAAGTTACCTTTTCAAAGTAACTGTGGCAACACTGTGTATGACACAATACTATTATGACTTCATAACAAAAGCCACATTTTAATTGACCATTAATAATCATCCAAATGTACCACAAAACACTCCAAAGGGAAATCTCTATCATGTCCTACTGGTTGAGTCAATCTTAACATGAACATGTTCATCCTAGCAGTGAGATGCTGGTGGTTACCTTGAAGCCATGAGGACCCTGGACTCCTCTCTCCCCCTGATGAAAACAAACATGAACCATCCACCCATTAAACATGTCAACTATTAAACCGTTAAACCTCTATAAACTTAAACTTGTAAACCATTGAACCATCCAACCTCTCAACCAGGGGTGCACAATTAGAATTCAAAGACGTCCATTGACAGACAAGGACCTAACATGGGGGGGGGGAGGGGCTGGTTTTCCTGATTGGCTGCTAGGTGGAATTTAACTGTATAACTTGAGACAGCTCTCGACTCGGCAGAAAACCTCCCTCTGTATGCCTGTGCCTCCCTGTATGCCTGTGCCTCCCTGTATGCCTGTGCCTCCTCTGTATGCCTGTGCCTCCTCTGTATGCCTGTGCCTCCTCTGTATGCCTGTGCCTCCCTCTGTATGCCTGTGCCTCCCTGTATGCCTGTGCCTCCTCTGTATGCCTGTGCCTCCTCTGTATGCCTGTGCCTCCCTCTGTATGCCTGTGCCTCCCTGTATGCCTGTGCCTCCCTGTATGCCTGTGCCTCCTCTGTATGCCTGTGCCTCCTCTGTATGCCTGTGCCCCCTCTGTATGCCTGTGCCTCCCTCTGTATGCCTGTGCCTCCCTGTATGCCTGTGCCTCCCTGTATGCCTGTGCCCCCTCTGTATGCCTGTGCCTCCCTCTGTATGCCTGTGCCTCCCTGTATGCCTGTGCCTCCCTCTGTATGCCTGTGCCTCCCTGTATGCCTGTGCCTCCCTGTATGCCTGTGCCTCCTCTGTATGCCTGTGCCTCCTCTGTATGCCTGTGCCCCCTCTGTATGCCTGTGCCTCCCTCTGTATGCCTGTGCCTCCCTGTATGCCTGTGCCTCCCTCTGTATGCCTGTGCCTCCCTGTATGCCTGTGCCTCCCTCTGTATGCCTGTGCCTCCCTGTATGCCTGTGCCTCCCTGTATGCCTGTGCCTCCTCTGTATGCCTGTGCCTCCCTGTATGCCTGTGCCTCCCTGTATGCCTGTGCCTCCTCTGTATGCCTGTGCCTCCCTCTGTATGCCTGTGCCTCCCTCTGTATGCCTGTGCCTCCTCTGTATGCCTGTGCCTCCTCTGTATGCCTGTGCCTCCCCCTGTATGCCTGTGCCTCCTCTGTATGCCTGTGCCTCCCTCTGTATGCCTGTGCCCCCTCTGTATGCCTGTGCCTCCCTCTGTATGCCTGTGCCTCCCTGTATGCCTGTGCCTCCCTGTATGCCTGTGCCTCCCTGTATGCCTGTGCCTCCTCTGTATGCCTGTGCCTCCTCTGTATGCCTGTGCCTCCTCTGTATGCCTGTGCCTCCCTCTGTATGCCTGTGCCTCCCTGTATGCCTGTGCCTCCCTGTATGCCTGTGCCTCCTCTGTATGCCTGTGCCTCCTCTGTATGCCTGTGCCTCCCTCTGTATGCCTGTGCCTCCCTGTATGCCTGTGCCTCCCTGTATGCCTGTGCCTCCTCTGTATGCCTGTGCCTCCTCTGTATG
Organism: Thaleichthys pacificus; assembly: GCA_023658055.1. NCBI lineage: Eukaryota > Metazoa > Chordata > Actinopteri > Osmeriformes > Osmeridae > Thaleichthys > Thaleichthys pacificus. The sequence goes on along the minus strand of CM042857.1, from coordinate 18,456,957 downwards.
CCTGTGCCTCCCTCTGTATGCCTGTGCCTCCCTCTGTATGCCTGTGCCTCCCTGTATGCCTGTGCCTCCCTGTATGCCTGTGCCTCCTCTGTATGCCTGTGCCTCCCTGTATGCCTGTGCCTCCCTGTATGCCTGTGCCTCCCTGTATGCCTGTGCCTCCCTCTGTATGCCTGTGCCTCCTCTGTATGCCTGTGCCTCCCTCTGTATGCCTGTGCCTCCCTGTATGCCTGTGCCTCCCTGTATGCCTGTGCCTCCTCTGTATGCCTGTGCCTCCCTGTATGCCTGTGCCTCCCTGTATGCCTGTGCCTCCTCTGTATGCCTGTGCCTCCCTCTGTATGCCTGTGCCTCCCTCTGTATGCCTGTGCCTCCTCTGTATGCCTGTGCCTCCTCTGTATGCCTGTGCCTCCTCTGTATGCCTGTGCCTCCCCTGTATGCCTGTGCCTCCTCTGTATGCCTGTGCCTCCTCTGTATGCCTGTGCCTCCTCTGTATGCCTGTGCCTCCCTCTGTATGCCTGTGCCTCCCTCTGTATGCCTGTGCCTCCCTGTATGCCTGTGCCTCCCTGTATGCCTGTGCCTCCTCCTGTATGCCTGTGCCTCCCTCTGTATGCCTGTGCCTGGGCATGTGAGGTTTCCCGCCCGCCATTCTACAGCTTCTCTCTCTTCAGCTTTTGCTTCTCTCCCTGTCTCTCTACTCCTTACATGCATTGTGAACTTTCGCTTTGATTGTCTGAATTTCGTGAGGTGATTAAAATGACGCACCTGATTGGACAACATATCGTAGTATGAGTCAGCGCAGTATGTGTATATTGAAAATAATGGTTGCTTCATGACTATTTCATTTAACAATTATTTATGAGAACTGGATCTAGGTCCAGATAAAACTTTCACTCGGTCCGGACACGGACAGAGGTCCGCCAATTGTGCACCCCTAACCCTAACCCCTGCACAAAACCATGAAACATGTAAACCATTGTAAACCCATTAAACCACTAAACCATTGAACCACTAAACCTTGACACCACTCAACCATTAAACCATTAAACCGCTAAACCACTACACCCCTTCACCACTAACCCATGAAACCACACGTGTATTTATGTATAAGAAAAGTCAGACAATGTGTATTTCTTAGTACTAGGATACTTACAAGATCTCCTCTCTCTCCCTTTTGGCCTTTCTCTCCTGCTCCCCCCTCAAACAAAACAAGTAGAACGGTGAAACAGAATCTGTCATGGAGACACCATCCACCACAACACTGAGCATGCAGAAAGACTTACAGAGTGCTATACATACAATCAAAGGCTTTACCCACTTCAGTTTGACTTTGAAATGTGTTGAAATCGTAAAGTGGAAAGAGATATTTGGTGCTTACAGAACCAGAGAGCTGAAGTAGTCCCTGAGCAGTCATTACCTGTGATGGAGGAGAGAGGAAGAGAGGAGAGGAGGAGAGGAGGAGAGGAGGAGAGGAGGAGGGGAGGAGATGAGAGGAGAGGAGGAGAGGAGAGGGGAGAGGGGAGGAGATGGGAGAAGAGAGGAGGATGAAAGGAGAGGAGGAGAGGGGGAGAGGGGAGGAGAAGAGGAAAGGGGAGCAGAGGAGGAGGGGAGAGAAGTGGAGAAGAAAGGAGAGGGGAGGGAAGAAGAGGAAGCGAGGAGAGGAGGAGGAGAGGAAACAAGAGAAGAAGAGCAGAGAGAAGAGGAGAAGAGGAGGAGAGGAGAGGAGGAGAAGAGAGGAGGAGAGGAGAGAAGAGGAGGAGAGGAAACAAGAGAAGAAGAGCAGAGAGAAGAGGAGGAGAAGAGAGGAGGAGAGGAGAGAAGAGGAGGGGGGTTAAGAAGAGGAGTCTGTCATAGTTCTGGAACCTGATTCCTCTCAAGAACACAAGTCCTTCCTGCCTGAGAATGACACTGGAGCCAGATGTCACCAGGGGCAGAAACAGCTCAGAGCGGGCTGTACTTGTATACTTATGTGAGGTAACAATCAGCTTTCAGAACTGATCAGAAGCAATCCCACATGATTGCAGGGAGGCCAAAGAGAGCAGCGATCCTTGTCCCTGCAGGCTGGGCTGGTGAACACGCCAGGGCACGTACGTGTCAGGAGGACGCTGGGAGAAGGAGAGCTCTGATTGGACCAGCGTGGGTTCAGGACCTCCGGTGAGGTACTGACACAGGGAATCACAGCTATGGAAGATGAGTGCTTGTTACTGCCACCCACCACAGAGCCAAGCCCCAGGCCGGGACATCAGGATCAGCAGGCTGCGGACCCTCTGGGAAACAACCGGGATACAAATCAAGTGCACCTCCTTGGCTTTCAAACAGGCTCAGTTGTGTGGCAGGCCCAGAACAGTGGCCCCTGCTCCCACAGTGCTCTGGTCACTGTGCTGGGAGGAGTCTGGCTCTGAGGACACCCTCAAAACGAAAGGCTGGAACCTGAGAGGATGTCTACATGAACATCTGCAGGTTGAAGTGAAACCATGTACATCTCAACATGGTTCTAAGTGGAACACCACAAATCTAAACAGGGTTCTATGTGGAATCTTGCACATCTGAACCGGGTTCTATGTAGAACACCACAAATCTAAACAGGGTTCTATTTGCACTCTGGGGGCCTCATTTACTAACATTGCGACCGCAGCTTAATCTGCGCCTTTGCCCAACCGCAAATAGCGGACGGTGTATTTCCGCATTTTGCGTGGTATTTATCAAACCAGATCCTGTCGGGCAATCAGTGCCCATTAGTGTTAATTAGTGCGCTGTTAAAAGACGGGAAAATCGCCTGCATGTTACTACCACCAAGGGTGATTCGAGGAAAATAAAAAAAAAAGTTCAGCGAACAGGAGCTAGAAATATCCACACCCACTTTCCCTTATACCCTCCCAGCAGCGGTAATCTGCGTTTTTACTCAAGTGCGCTGCCTTTGTAAATACGGTGTTATGTATTTACCCGCTATTTCACGCCTGAAATGGGCGCAATCCTGTTAGTAAATGAGGCCCTGGGTATCTGGAGTCTTGCATATCTGAAGAGAGTTCTTCATGCCTTTTCCAGAGTGAAATGTTCAGAGTTCATATGACTGTCAGAGATCATGTGGGTGGTTGTGGGAGTTGGAGATTCTTAACAGTTCTTCTGTGTAGTGGAATCCTATGGTTAGAGTTGGGATTAAGGCTTGGTTACGGTTGGGATTAGGGCTGGGTTACGGTTGGGATTAGGACTGGGTTTGAAAAGGGCAGTGATAAATATTTGCAGATTAACTATTTGTGTGTTCAATCTGTTCCACCAGTCTTGTATGACTGTGTTGCAGTATTACTGTGTTCCACCAGGCTTGTATGACTGTGTTACAGTATTACTGTGTTCCACCAGTCTTCTATGACTGTGTTACAGTATTACTGTGTTCCACCAGTCTTGTATGACTGTGTTACAGTATTACTGTGTTCCACCAGTCTTCTATGACTGTGTTACAGTATTACTGTGTTCCACCAGTCTTGTATGACTGTGTTACAGTATTACTGTGTTCCACCAGGTTTGTATGACTGTGTTACAGTATTACTGTGTTCCACCAGTCTTGTATGACTGTGTTACAGTATTACTGTGTTCCACCAGTCTTGTATGACTGTGTTACAGTATTACTGTGTTCCACCAGTCTTGTATGACTGTGTTACAGTATTACTGTGTTCCACCAGTCTTGTATGACTGTGTTACAGTATTACTGTGTTCCACCAGTCTTGTATGACTGTGTTACAGTATTACTGTGTTCCACCAGGTTTGTATGACTGTGTTACAGTATTACTGTGTTCCACCAGTCTTGTATGACTGTGTTACAGTATTACTGTGTTCCACCAGTCTTGTATGACTGTGTTACAGTATTACTGTGTTCCACCAGTCTTCTATGACTGTGTTACAGTATTACTGTGTTCCACCAGTCCTGTATGACTGTGTTACAGTATTACTGTGTTCCACCAGTCTTGTATGACTGTGTTACAGTATTACTGTGTTCCACCAGTCTTCTATGACTGTGTTACAGTATTACTGTGTTCCACCAGTCCTGTATGACTGTGTTACAGTATTACTGTGTTCCACCAGTCTTGTATGACTGTGTTACAGTATTACTGTGTTCCACCAGTCTTCTATGACTGTGTTACAGTATTACTGTGTTCCACCAGTCTTGTATGACTGTGTTACAGTATTACTGTGTTCCACCAGGTTTGTATGACTGTGTTACAGTATTACTGTGTTCCACCAGGCTTGTATGACTGTGTTACAGTATTACTGTGTT
>CM042857.1:18437693-18450193 GCA_023658055.1 Thaleichthys pacificus | reverse complement strand
GGGAGGGAGGAAGGAGGGGGGAGCAGGGAAGAGGAGAGGGGGGAGAAGAGAGGAGGGAGGGAGGAGGAGGAGGGGGAGGAGGGAGCAGGGAGGAGGGGGGGGGAGAGGAGGAGGAGGAGAGGAGGAAGGGGGGAGGAGGAGGGAGGAGGAAGGGGGGGTAGGGAGGAGGGGAGGAGGAGGGGGGGAAGGATGGAGTAGGGGGGTAGGAGGGAGGAGGAGGGGGGGAGGAGGGGCGGGTGGGGGAGGAGGAGGAGAGGGGGAGAGGGGGGGAGGCGGGGAGGAGGGAGGAGGAGGGGGGGAGGAGGGCAGGAGGAGAGGAGAGGAGGAGGAGGGAGGAGGAGAGGAGAGGAGAGGAGGGGGAGAGGAGGGGGAGGAGAGGGAGGGAGGAGGAGGGAGGAGGAGAGGAGAGGAGAGGAGAGGAAGGAGGGAGCGAGGAGAGGGAGAGGAGGAAAGGGAGTAGGATGGGGGAGAGGAGAGGAAGGAGGGTGATGGGGGGGAGGGGGGTAATAAGAGGAGGAAATACATACCAGATCACCTTGATCCCCTTTGTCTCCAGCTTACCCAGGACTCCAGCATCCCCCTTCTCCCCTGTCAGTGACACAACACACAATGGTGAGGAGGAGGGGGGAGCAGAGGGAGGGAGAGATGCGGTAGGGAGGATGGAGGGGAAAGGGAGTAGAGGGGGTGGCATACTGCCATGGGTGTAAAACACTGGGCCAGTCCATGCCTCAGCATCTACAACAATATTGCAGTAGAATACAGACGCCACAGTTTGAGCTGCGAAATGCAGTCAGCATTCACGTAACACATTTACACCTCTTCAGGAGGTTTCACATGCACCTGCACCCTGGTAACGCACATCAAGAAAGATTCTATTCACAATCTACACCTGAAAGAACTTCACATTTAACACCGGTAACCAACCTAAACCCTCAGAGAGGATGAGGAAAATCTCCAAATCTAAATGGAACCTCTGTGGATATAGCTCAGTAGTTGTGAGTGAAGATCACTTTTTGCACTTTTTTTCACAGGTTGCAGGTTCAAAATCCACCCTGTATGTCACTTTGGATTTAATCCATGAATATGTTCCATTCCATCCCAGGAGGACAGCCCAGTGAGGAGCTCCAGAGGTCCAGCGGCTCTCCACCAGAGCTGTCCACAAGGTAGTGTTCATCTCCAAAGCCATCAAAACAACATCACATCCTGTGATCTCACAGGCTGAGACGGAGCAATGTGAATCACCACAAACATCCCATAATACACACCACCCGAGGCCAAATGCCTCACTCGGCTCTACAACTGAACTTTGTTATTCATTTACGATTAGAAACATTGTCTTACATTTTGTAATATGACTGATAAAGTCACAGCACCATGCAGAGGACAGTGGTTTTATGTGGAGATTTAGCAGTGTCTAAAACGTCTGTTTTACTGCAGCATCTCGAACAGGTAGTGATGTCATTGTTCACTTCTCCGCCAATAGATGGCACTGGATGACTGCATCTGAAGCCTTTCTCTCTCTCTCTCTTCCTTCCTTTCTCTCTGTCTCTCTCTCTCTCTGTCTCTCTCTCTCTCTCTCTTTACATGTACTAGTGCACAGTGCCTGTGATGCAGTCAGTGATTAAGATGTCAGTGAAACACACAAATACAAATGACTTAAACTACAGACGTGCATGGTGCTCATGATCAATTGGTGGCGCACACACACAGATTCCTGGAATTATAGATAGGGCACAGTGTCCGCGATGATGTTGGTGAAACACACATTTTCTGGAATGATAGATAGTGCAGTGCCCGTGATGCAGCTGGTAATGACAATTCTTCTCAGTGGTTTTGGTACTTATATTTCACGGATCACAAATGAAACTCTCTGACATCTCTGAAGTACTTGTTCAACCTCCACTTCATCTATTCTAGTCTAATTATGAAAGCTGTGGTCGCCTACATTCATGCAAATGATTATGTAGCCTCCATTTGTCTGCTCTACGTTCTACATTGCTTATGTTGATCAAAATGTGTTACATTGGTTCTCTGTTCAATTGTCTTACCACCACAAACATCTAGACATTTCGTTCATAACAGAAGTCATTACATGCACAATGGTTGAGCCAGTTGTCATCATTGTAGGCCTAATTCACCATACAGAGCTTGCATGGACAGTTCCTTCGGCCAAGGAGGCTGAAGTGGTAGGAATAGTGCCCATGTCCGTGATGCGGGTGCTGAATATAATGTGTAGTTGATTTGGTGCTAAGAGTTTGTGCACATTTGCAATGTGCAGGCAGTTTTGAGATCAGTAAACACATAAATAAATGTACCAAAATACACTGATCTATACTTAAAGTATATCCACTTTATATTGTTTTGCTGTTTGCTAGCCAGCATTTCATCTATAAAGAAACCCCTTTGAAAGCAGAGATTCAATGATATGCCAGCAGTCAGCACTAACCTGGCCATATCGGTTGTAAAAATTAATTTGCTTCTAAATAACGGGACAGAATTTCCCTATTATCCTTACTACGAAACTTAGTTTCATTTCATTGTGAAGGCCTTTGTTAATCGCATTAGTTAATTAACCAAACAAAATTCACTGAAGTTATCATACAGCCTCCGATACAGCCTCCTAGAGAGAGAGAGAGAGAGAGAGAGAGAGAGAGAGAGAGAGAGAGAGAGAGACAGACAGACAGACAGAGAGAGAGAGACAGAGCGAGAGAGAGAGAGAGAGAAGGAGAGAGAGAGAGAGAGAGAGAGAGAGAGAGAGAGAGAGAGACAGAGCGAGAGAGAGAGAGACAGAGAGAGACAGACAGACAGAGAGAGAGAGACAGAGCGAGAGAGAGAGAGAGAGAAGGAGAGAGAGAGAGAGAGAGAGAGAGAGAGAGAGAGAGAGAGAGAGAGAGAGAGAGAGAGAGAACTAATGGGAGCCCTATTTGAGTGTGTTTTTGAGTTTGTGAGCGAAGTAGAGGTCTGTTCAGAAACAGCTTCTCCTCATAATTCTTGTCTGTGTCTCATGTTTGGATGCATGAGAGTTGCATGAGAGTTTCAAGGCAACTTAAATAGACGTTGCTGTTGATAGATAAGGACCACACCTGCAGCAATGCACTGGTTCCTGACAGACATTATCAAGCCGTCCAAATTCATTAGCTTTAAATCTTTCACCCCCCCTCTAGTCTAGACAAGATTGGTATGGCAGGCACACATCCATCCACACACACACACACACACACACCCCCAAACATTCACCCTTTCTCATTCATACACACACACACACACCCCCCCACACACACACACACACACAGACACAGACACCCAAACACACTTGCACACACACAGTCTCTTGATACTCATTCACCCAGTCTCACTCACTAACACATACACACACACTCACATATACATACATGCTGCGCGCCCCACACACACATGCACAAGCACACACACACAGCCTGAGGTAAGCTCAACCAGCCCAGCATCTGGACACAGAGATAACCGTCCAGAGTAATAACACCCTTCCAGACAGAGGTGTTGTAAATGAAGCCCCTCCTCACTCACTCATCCTCACTCCTCATCCCTCACTCCTCATCCTCACTCCTCATCCTCACTCTAATCCTCACTCCTCACTCCTAATCCTCACTCCTCATCCTCAACTCCTCATCCTCACTCCTCACTCCTCAACTCCTCATCCTCACTCTCTCACCTCCTAATCCTCACTCCTCACTACTCCTAATCACTCACTCCTCATCCTCACTCCTCATCCTCACTCCTCACTCCTCACTCCTATCCTCACTCCTCACTCCTCATCCTCACTCCTCATCCTCACTCCTCATCCTCACTCCTAATCCTACTCCTCACTCCTAATCCTCACTCCTCATCCTCACTCCTCATCCTCACTCCTCACTCCTCACTCCTCAATCCTCACTCCTCACTCCTCATCCTCAACTCCTCACTCCTAATCCTCACTCCTCACTCCTAATCCTCACTCCTCATCCTCACTCCTCATCCTCACTCCTCACTCCTCACTCCTAATCCTCACTCCTCACTCCTAATCCTCACTCCTCATCCTCACTCCTAATCCTCACTCCTAATCCTCACTCCTCATCCTCACCTCATCATCCTCACTCCTCACTCCTCACTCTCATCCTCACTCCTCATCCTCACTCCTCACTCCTCACTCTAATCCTCACCTCCTCACTCTAATCCTCACTCCTCATTCCTCATCCTCACTCCTCACTCCTCACTCTCATCCTCACTCCTAATCCTCACTCCTCACTCCTAATCCTCACTCCTCATCCTCACTCCTCATCCTCACTCCTCACTCCTCACTCCTCATCCTACTCCTCACTCCTCATCCTCACTCCTCACTCCCTAATCCTCACTCCTCACTCCTAATCCTCACTCCTCATCCTCACTCCTCATCCTCACTCCTCACTTCCTCACTCCTAATCCTCACTCCTCACTCCTAATCCTCACTCCTCATCCTCACTCCTAATCCTCACTCCTAATCCTCACTCCTCATCCTCCACTCCTCATCCTCACTCCTCCCTCCTCACTCCTCACTCCTCACTCCTCATCCTCACTCCTCATCCTCACTCCTCACTCCCTCACTCCTAATCCTCACTCCTCACTCCTAATCCTCACTCCTCATTCCTCATCCTCACTCCTCACTCCTCACTCTCATCCTCACTCCTCACTCCTCTAATCCTCACTCCTCACTCCTCAATCCTCACTCCTCAGTCCTCATCCTCACTCCTCACTCCTCAATCCTCACTCCTAATCCTCACTCCTCACTCCTAATCCTCACTCCTCACTCATAATCCTCACTCCTCATCCTCACTACTCATCCTCACTCTCACTCCTCACTCCTCATCCTCATCCTCACTCTTAATCCTCACTCCTCACTCCTAATCCTCACTCCTCATCTCACTCCTCATCCTCACTCCTCATCCTCATCCTCACTCCTCATCCTCCGCCTCACTCCATAATCCTCACTCCTCAATCCTCACTCCTCACTCTACTCCTCACTCCACCTCATCCTCACTCCTCACTCCTCACTCACTCCTACATCCTCACTCCTCACTTCCTCCACTCCTCACTCCTCACTCCTCACCCTCACTCCTCATCCTCATCCTCATCCTCACTCTCATCCTGACTCCTCATCCTCACCTCCTCATCCTCAATACTCATCCTCACTCCTCTCCCTCTGTTTTTCTCAGCAAGCTGTTTCTGAACAGACCTCTACTTCGCTCACAAACTCAAAAACACACCAAATAGGGCTCCCATTAGTTCTCTCTCTCTCTCTCTCTCTCTCTCTCTCTCTCTCTCTCTCTCTCTCTCTCTCTCCCTCTCTTTGTCTCTCTCTCTCTCTCTTTCAGTCTGTCTTATATTCATGCTGATAAGTAATTCTACCGAAACAGCTGGTCCAAGATGGATGAGGGTTCTTGTAAGAGGAACACTTCCACTCAAGTTTACACACATACACACACATACACACACACACACACACACTTGTGGATGTCCAGAGGGATGACATGTTTACTCTGAAGCACATTTAGTCATCAAACTGCAATTAGACACCTCTCTCTCTGCCTCTCTGTTTATCTCTCTCTCTCTCTCTCTGCTGTGGTGTCAGAGAGAGGTGCTTATGGAGGAGTGAGTCATGAACCTGTCTTCTCTCTCTCACGCTGACAACGCTACACCCAACTTCTTACTTTACAATGTTCACACTCTTCTGACTGGGAGAGGGGAAGGGTGAGAGGGCGAAGGAGGGAGATGGAGAGAGGGATGGAGAGGGGAAGGGTGAGAGGGCGAAGGGAGGGAGATGGAGAGAGGGATGGAGAGGGGAAGGGTGAGAGGGCGAAGGAGGGAGATGGAGAGAGTGATGGAGAGGGGAAGGGTGAGAGGGCGAGGGAGGGAGAAGGAGAGAGGATGGAGAGGGGAAGGGTGAGAGGAAGGGAGGGAGAATGAGAGAGTGATGGAGGAGAGGGAAGGGTGAGAGGGCGAAGGAGGAGAGGAGAGGTGATGGAGGGGGTAAGGGTGAGAGGGCGAGGGAGGCGAGAGAGAGAGAGATGGAGAGGGGAAGGGTGAGAGGACAGAGGAGGGAGAGGAGAGAGTGATGGCAGAGGGGAAGGGTGAGAGGGCGAGGGAGGGAGAAGGAGAGAGTGATGGAGAGGGGAAGGGTGAGAGGGCGAGGGAGGGAGAGGGAGAGAGGGATGGAGGGGAAGGTGTGAGAGGGCGCGGGAGGAGAGGGAGAGAGGGATGGAGGGGAAGGGTGAGAGGGCGAGGGCAGGTGAGAGAGGGATATATTCACATGCAAACACACACAGGTGCTTCTCTTTCTCTCTCTCACAGACACACGTGTCCAGACCTAGTCCACACATGCATTTATTATTAAAATGTGTTTTGGCCTTTCGTTGACACGCAAACTGTGTTTTAGGTTTAGGTCACTGAAAACAGACCTTCAGCAAACCCCTTCCAGGGTGAGGATGGTTAGAAACTCAGTTTACTGAATGTTGACGTGTCGACAGGGAAAACAGAGTTTTCAGCTTGTAACATCAGTGTGTGCTGTTATCTCTTTTGTTTACATGAGGCCATTTTGTGCAATGGTGGACTTGGCCAAAATAGTGCAGTTTTAACATTGTTAACCGAACTTCTGACATGTTCACACATGATGTTACTCTTCCACTTAACTGAGGAACTGAATTATTTCACATCTTACGTTACTATTGTTGTGTTCCGTTGCTTCAGCGTGGGAGTCCTTACTATCGTATACAATCATTTCCAATGGAAATTATAATTACTGAAGTCTTTTGTTTGTGAGTGTTCACGTGGATGACGGCCACTGGCAGCCTGTTTGTGTTTAAAACACCCCTGTAGGTGAAGACCAGGCCTCTCTCTCTCTCTCTCTCTCTCTCTCTCTCTCTCTCTCTCTCTCTCATCTCTCTCTCTCTCTCTCTCTCTCTCACACACACACACACACAGATGCTTTCACACACAAACAATCATATATACAGACACACTCACATATATACTCACATACACAATCACACACACACACACACATGCTCTCACACATACAAACACGCTCTTTCTAGCTCACACAACACACACAAATACACTCACAGGCGCTCTCACACAGACACACACACACTCACACTAAGTGTGTGTGCTCCAAACAGGTGAGTCATAAATACCAGTTCCTGAGGATGCAGAGCAGACACCTGCTAGAGGAGCTGTTAGGACACTGCCATTTGGAAATGTCAATCTGCCTCCTCCTCCTCCTCCTCCTCCTCCTCCCCCTCTGCCTCTGCCTCCTATTCCTCTCCTCCTCCTCTTCCTCTTCCTCTTCCTCTTCCTCTTCCTCTTCCTCTTCCTCTTCCCCCTCCTCCTCCTCCTCCCCCTCTTCCCCCTCCTCCCTCCTCCTCCCCTCTTCCTCCTCCTCCCTGCCTCCTCTGCCTCCTCCTCCTCCCCCTGCCTCTGCCTCTGCCTCCTCTTCCTCTTCCTCTTCCCCCTCCTCCTCCTCCTCCCCCTCTTCCTCCTCCTCCTCCCCCTCTGCCTCCTCCTCCCCCTCTGCCTCCTCCTCCTCCCCCTCTGCCTCTGCTTCCTCCTCCTCCTCTGCCTCATCCTCCTCCTCCCCCTCCTCCTCCTCCTCCTCCCCCTCTGCCTCCTCTTCCTCCTCCTCCTCCTCCTCTTCCTCTTCCTCTTCCTCTCCCCCTCCTCCTCCTCCTCCCCCTCTTCCTCCTCCTCCTCCCCCTCTGCCTCCTCCTCCCCCTCTGCTCCTCACTCCTCCCCCTCTTCCTCCTCCTCCTCCTCCTCCCCCTCCTCCTCCCCCTCTGCCTCCTCCCCCTCTGCCTCCTCCTCCTCCTCCTCCCCCTTTGCCTCATCCCCCTCCTCCTCCTCATATACCTCCTTGTCCCTCCAAGCCTCCCCAGGCCCTCACCCTCCCACCCCCCACTATCCCACCACCAGCCTCCCAGCAGAACTGATTATTGGAAGCCTACTTCTCATGGAGAGGTCTGTCTCAGGTAGGACTGTGGCAGACATGTCTGTTGTATGTTCCTGTGTGTGCTTGCACGTGCATGTTTTTGTCTATGTGAATTACAAGGTGCAAACAAAACACTTTTTGACAGACAGAGTTGGGCAGAGAGCGAGAGAGGGAGTGAAATGTGGAGGGAGAGAGGTGGAGAGGGAGTGAGGTAGAGAGGGAGGGAGAGAGGTGGAGAGGGAGGCAAGTGGAGGAGGGAAAGAGGTGGAGAGGGAGAGAGGAGGAGAAGGAGAGAGGAGGAGAAGGAGAGAGGCAGAAAGGGAGAAAGGGATAGGAGGAAAGGAGGGAGCAAGGTGGAGGAGAGAGAGAAGACATGGAGAGAGGGAGAGGAGGGAGAGGGGGAGGGAGGACAAAGGAGGAAGGAAGGAGAAGGAGAAAGAGGAGGGAGAAGAGAGAGGAGAAGGAGAGGAGAGAGAGATGAGGTAACTCACCACTAGACCTCTGGGACCAGGATCCCCTGATTTCCCTCGACGACCCTAAGAGAGAGAGAGAGAGAGAGAAAGAGAGAGAGAGAGAGAGATGAGAGAGAGAGAGAGAGAGAGAGAGAGTAAGAGAGAGAGAGAAAGAGAGAGGTAGGGTGATTAGAAGCAGGGCAGATAGAGAAGTATACACAGGTGTATGAAGACACAGCTACATGTTGTCAACAGTTACACAGGTGTGATGAGACACAGCTAAATGCTGTCAACAGCAGCAAGCTTGTCCTACTGTTTAATGTGCTTTTAATTAACGGCAAAAAACCAACAACTTAATCACTGCCCCCTGTGGGGTGTTCAGCTCTCTGCCCCTACCCTCTCTCTCTTCCTCTTTCTCTCTTCCTCTGTCTCTCTTCCTCTCTCTACCCTCTCTCTCTACCCTCTCTCTCTACCCTCTCTCTCTTCCTCTGTCTCTCTTCCTCTCTCTATAGCTCTCTCTTCCTCTGTCTCTCTTCCTCTCTCTATAGCTCTCTCTTCCCTCTCTCTCTTCCTCTCTCTATAGCTCTCTCTTCCTTTCTCGCTCTTCCTCTCTCTCTCTTCCTCTCTCTATAGCTCTCTCTTCCTCTCTCTCTCTTCCTCTCTCTATAGCTCTCTCTACCCTTTCAGTCTCTTTTTTTCTCTTATTATCCCTTCTACACCCCCCCGCCCTCTCTCTCTGTCCCTCACCCCCAGGTAATCACCCTGCACCCAGCTGTGCTCCTCCCAGACCACATCAATCAAACCCAGAGCCCACAGAGCATTACTAAATCAGGGTTGATGTTAGTGTTGACGTTAGTGTTGACATTATTGTTGCACTGCGTCTGGTAAAATACACTTTCCCAACAGATTATAAAATGTAAGAACAGGAACTGAGTCAATGGGCAGACACGTTAATGTCCAGCCCAGCTCGACACGTGTGTGTGTGGAGGCTGTGTGTGGTGTGTGGGAATCAGAAAGGCTTGGCTGTGTGTGTGTGGCTGTGTGTGTGAGGCTGTGTGTGTGAGGCTGTGTGTGTGAGGCTGTGTGTGGTGTTGTGGGAATCAGAAAGGCTTGGCTGTGTGTGTGTGGCTGTGTGTGTGAGGCTGTGTGTGTGAGGCTGTGTGTGTGAGGCTGTGTGTGTGTGGAATCAGAAAGGCTTGGCTGTGTGTGTGTGGCTGTGTGTGTGAGGCTGTGTGTGTGAGGGCTGTGTGTGTGAGGCTGTGTGTGTGAGGCTGTGTGTGTGTGTGTGGGAATCAGAAAGGCTTGGCTGTGTGTGTGTGGCTGTGTGTGTGAGGCTGTGTGTGGTGAGGCTGTGTGTGTGAGGCTGTGTGTGTGAGGCTGTGTGTGTGTGGGAATCAGAAAGCTTGGCTGTGTGTGTGTGGCTGTGTGTGTGAGGCTGTGTGTGTGAGGCTGTGTGTGTGAGGCTGTGTGTGTGAGGCTGTGTGTGTGTGGGAATCAGAAAGGCGTGGCTGTGTGTGTGTGGCTGTGTGTGTGAGGCTGTGTGTGTGAGGCTGTGTGTGTGAGGCTGTGTGTGTGAGGCTGTGTGGTGTGTGGGAATCAGAAAGCTTGGCTGTGTGTGTGTGGCTGTGTGTGTGAGGCTGTGTGTGTGAGGCTGTGTGTGTGAGGCTGTGTTGTGAGGCTGTGTGTGTGAGGCTGTGTGTGTGTGGAACAGAAAGGCTTGGCTGTGTGTGTGTGTGGTAATCACTCTCTTTACTCATCAGTTCAATGCTAGTTATATTAAACCATTTGAGTCTTTGTCATGTGTGTCCGCGTGTGTTTGTGTAGTGTGAACATGTTGTGTGTAGTGTGTGTAGTGTGTGTGTTTATGTCTGTATGTGTTTGTGGCTGCGTGCTTGTGTGTGTGTGCATTTTGCAGCGCAAGTGTGAGTGTGTGTGTCTTGCAGTGCATGTGTGTGTGTGTGTGTGTGTGTGTGCTGCAATGCATGTGTGAGTGTGTGCATGTGTCAGTGTGATGGCATGTTGTTTGATGTTGTTCACTGACACAGCTCTGTGAGCGTTTGATCATGCCTGTGTTCCTAAAGCAGTGATCTGGGCTCTGTGATCATGAGAGACTGCAGAGGGAGAACAGCAGAACAGCAGGGGAGAACAGCAGAACAGCAGGGGGAGACAGCAGAACAGCAGGGGGAGAACAGCAGACAGCAGAACAGCAGGGGGAGAACAGCAGAACAGCAGAGGGGGAGACAGCGAACAGCAGGGGGAGAACAGCAGAACAGCAGAAACAGAAGGGGGAGAAAGCAGAACAGAGACAGCAGAACAGAAGGGGGAGAACAGCAGAACAGCGGGGGAGAACAGCAGAAACAGCAGGGGGAGAACAGCAGAACAGCAGGGGGAGAACAGCAGAACAGCAGAACAGAAACAGCGGGAGAGGAAACAGCAGAACAGCAGGGGGAGGAGACAGCAGAACAGGCAGGGGGAGACAGCAAACAGCAAAGCGAACGAGGCATGGGAGAACAGCAGAACAGCAGGGATGGTGAGGACGCAGACAGCAGGGGGCGAAATCAGACAGCCAGAACAGCAGAACAGACAGAACAAGCAGGGGGGAAGAACAGCAGATACCAGCAGGGGAGAACAGCAGAACACAGGTCAGGGGGAGAGAACAGCAGAACCGCAGAGGGAGAACAGAAGCCCAGAAAAAAAAAGAACAGCAGGGGGAGAACAGCAGAACAGCAGAGGGAGAACAGCAGAACAGAAGGGGGAGAACAGCAGACAGAAGGGGGAGAACAGCAGAACAGAAGGGGGAGAAACAGCAGAAACAGCAGGGGCTGAGAACAGCAGAACGAAGGGGGGGAGAACAGCAGAACAGAAGGGGGAGAACAGCAGAACAGAAGGGGGAGAACAGCAGAGGGAGAACAGCAGAAAAGCAGAAGGGGGAGAACAGCAGAAGAGAGGGGGGTTGTGTGTGTGTGTGTTTTACATGTTAGTTGTGTGTGTGTGTTCATGCAACTAATAGTATCCAGTGTACCTGTGTGTGTGTGTGTGTGTCTGTTCCTGTTTGTGTCTCTGGATGTGTGTGCGTGTGTTTACCAGTGTGTGTGTACCACTGTGGGTCTGTATGCTGACTAATTAGAAAACTGTCAGACTGTCTTTGACTATTCCTAACCCGCAAACCCCAACACACCACAGAGTTTACACAAGATAAGCAATTTCACTTCATGAATATTTCACATGCTATATTTCCTAGCAGGGAGTAAATTATTCAGTTCTCTAAATGATCTCCTCTCCGCCCTTAAAAACAGTTTAAACTGTGATCTGCACGGTGCTCTTCCCGTGTACATCTGCAGCCCAGAACCATGTTTGTTTGCATAAACAGTTGAGGGAGAGAGAGAAGAATAGATACACCTCCACAGTCCTGTTGACGTCTGTGGGGCGTCAATCATCCTGTGGACTGTACACTGTGTGTGCATGCAGCACATGTGTACATGTGTGTGGATGCTGTACAGTGTGTGTGTGTGTGTGTGGATGCTGTACAGAGTGTGTGTGTGTGTGTGTGTGTGTTTACAGGCTCCCCCACTCCTCCGAGCTAACGGTCTGCTCCCTTCTGAAACCTTTGAACTCTTAACAGTGCTGCCAAGCCATTAGAAGATACCGCTAGAGTGCTTTACAGGAAACGATGGACATGAATGCCTGTAACATGGAGCTAATACAGGACCAAGGGCCCATCTAAAAGCCTGCTGGTTATACACAATCATCACACCAAATCCTCTCAAATCTCTCCCTCTCCACTCTGCATTCTCTCTCTCCTCTATTTCGCTCTTTCCTCCTCTTTCTAACCCCCCCCCCACTCCCGCCTCCTTGTCCCCCCTGGCCCCCCCCCCCTCTCCCCTCTCTCTCATATGTTTATGTTTGTCTTTCTTGTTCCAAACTCTCTCCACTCGTTTTCACACCCTCCCTTCTCCCCTCCCCCCTCCCACGCTCTTTCTCCGTCTCTCTACCCTCCTTCCTCTCATCCATCCTGTTCTCCTCTCTCTACCTTTTCATCCCGCTCATCTTCCCCCTCCTCCTCCCTCCTCCTCTCT
>CM042857.1:18375269-18437593 GCA_023658055.1 Thaleichthys pacificus | reverse complement strand
TTTTTTATGTGTCTGCTTAGAATGCAGTGTTTTGTTGCGCTGGTTTACCATTGTAACCATGAGTCAAATGACTATTATGTTTGACAAGAACAGCTGGATTTTTACAAAATGTGTTCATATGCAGTAATTAGCTTCTTTCAGCTACTAATCTGCAATGTCACTTGGCGAGGGCCCCTGTTCTTGACAAGTGATGCAAGATCGGCGGCGTTTGAGGGGCCCCTAATTGACACGGGGCCCTGGGGCGGCCACACCCAAGCACCCACGCTCTCTCCGCTACTGGCAGGTAACCAAGGACCAGAGGAGAACAGTGTTAAAGCCCAAGAGTGCTCTGGATGTACCAGACGCAACCATGTCATCATCTAAACTAACATACAGCATCATTATGACGATAGGACAGAGCAACAACAACATGTTTCCACCAACCTGCAAACCCTCTCTACCTGGGAGGTTCCTGTCGCTAGTCTGACCTTCTCCGACTCTCCCTCCTGGCCTCGTTAGCGGTCAACAAACCCCGGACCGCAACACTGCTCCACTGCATTCAAATTCATCCTGACGAATTCATGAAGCTAAGCCAAGACCCTGTCCACCTACAGCCCTGTCCACCTACAGCCCTGTCCACCTGCAGCCCTGCCCACCTACAGCCCTGTCCACCTACAACCCTGTCCACCTACAGCCCTGTCCACCTACAGCCCTGTCCACCTACAACCCTGTCCACCTACAGCCCTGTCCACCTACAGCCCTGTCCACCTGCAGCCCTGCCCACCTACAGCCCTGTCCACCTACAGCCCTGTCCACCTACAGCCCTGCCCACCTACAGCCCTGTCCACCTACAGCCCTGTCCACCTACAGCCCTGTCCACCTACAGCCCTGTCCACCTACAACCCTGTCCACCTACAGTCCTGTCCACCTACAGCCCTGTCGACAGGAGGGGAGGGTTAGGGGGAAGTCATCATGTTGCAGAATGTATCTATTCTCCTCCCTCCCCCCCCCCACCCCCCCCACACACACACACACAGTGGGTTCTAAAGGTAAAACGACCAAATTGCTTCTGTCTACACAAAGTGCTCTAACTTCTCAACATCTAAAAAGTCTTACGTTGTAACCCCCCCCCCCCTCCCCCTCCCCACCCAGGTATTTTCTCCGTGCACCATTTAATGGTTGAAAGCACCTTAAATTATGTGACCTGAGCGCGAATGTGCGAGCTGTGGAGACAGCCATTGTGTTGCTGCTGGGCTGATGCTGTTGTGGCTGTGCAGAGTGACCCGCGGGTTAAATGGGACAAGCAAGGAGGGGAGGAGAGTGACAGCTCTGGAACTTCACAGGGGGCCTCTCAGGATGGCTTCATCTGGGAGAGGCTGAGGAGGGCTGGGGCTGGGGGCTGGGGCTGGTGGATGAGGATGAGGCTGGGTCATGTAAAACAGGCTTGGTATGAAGACAGAGGAGTGGACAGACACATCACACTACAAACACCTGGCCTCCTATGGGTCAACTAAATATTCTGTACATCCACATCGTCACCCAGCCAATCAGAAGCTGTCCTATCCAGGAACACATATCTATCTCTATATTACTCAGACTCACAGACCAATCAATAATAAGCAGAGAGGAGCTGCCTCAGAGGTTGCCGGGCAGAGATGACGTCTGTGACAAACTTCTGCCGTCTCTTATTAGAACGAAGACGGATGACTTCCCCCTCCTCCCCACCCATCACGGTACCCCTCTCCGACTCACCCAATCAGCAGCAGCGCCACACACACGATGACGAAGCCCACGGTGTACTTCAGAGCATTCTTCACTTGCTGGGAGAGGAAAGGAGATTAACACGTAAATCATGACCCTCGGGGAATCTTTCTTTCTTTTTTTGAGGGAGGGAGGGAGGGATGAAGGATGGAGGGAGGGAGGGAGGGATAGATGGAGGAATGGGGAGGAGGGAGAGAGGGAT
Organism: Thaleichthys pacificus; assembly: GCA_023658055.1. Lineage (NCBI taxonomy): Eukaryota > Metazoa > Chordata > Actinopteri > Osmeriformes > Osmeridae > Thaleichthys > Thaleichthys pacificus. The sequence continues at coordinate 18,435,651 of CM042857.1, read as the reverse complement.
GGAAGGATGGGGGGTGAGTGGGAGGGGGGTGAGTCTTCTTAGGCTTCTGTGAAGGTGTGTGTGTGTGTGTGTGTGTGCACTTACTAGTCCCACATTCCATTACGTGAGGAACAAAACAGAGTGAGAAAAAGAGACGGCAGTCCAGAATCTACTCGTCCATCTGCCAGTCCTCCCCCTCCTCCCCATCTTCCTCCTCCCCCTCTTCCTCCTCCTCCTCCCCCTTTTCCAGGAGAGCTTTAGAAGCAGTTAAGAGAGCGTCGGAGTGAAAGTGCTTCTGTCAGCTCTGAGCCAACACAGCGAAGAAGAGCTGCTCCGTGGTGTGTAATCTCTACATCACTCCCTGCTTCACAGGAGAGAGATTGAGGACTTCAGCAGTTACCCACAAAGCCTTCCGCTGTCAACTAAGCAAGATCTGACTTCCTGGAGCGGGCCGCATCACTTCCTGTCTGTGTGTGGGGTTTGGGGACCTGCTGTTGCACTAGACGGCACCTGGGTCCAAAAGGCCCTGTGCTTCACGTCTCCTCTGCGCAGACCTCCGAGGACCAAGAGCGCGAGGCTAATTGCTAACCCAGGAAGAGCTAGTGTCGCTACTGCACACCATACATACCAGGGCTGAAGCCTCACTACAGGGTGAGCAGGTCCTCTAGATAAGGTCAGGAGTGTGTGTGTGAGCGTCTCACCGAGCACTTGTTGACGTTGTCGTCCTCCTTCTCCTCGTAGTAGAAGTACACAAAGGGGATCCACAGGAAGACGCAGAGCAGGATGATGGAGTAGAGAGCTGGAGAGAGAGGGAGGGGGGAGAGAGAGAAGGGGGAGGAGGGGAGAGAGGGAGGAGAGACAGTGTGAGGGAGTGAGGGATGGAGGGAGAGAGACAACAGAGAAAAAGTCAGATTATAAATGAGAATTTCCGAATGTCCGAACGCAACTAGCTGGCGCTAATCCACCTGAATACCTGCTCCACTTTGTTCAGTGTGAGACAGGTCATATTAGATACACACAACGACACAGTGTCTGATGTGAAGAAGCAATGGGTTTACTGCAATATTAACATGAGGGGCTGGCCAGGGGCCCTTAGATTGCACGGTACATGCTTGATCCACAGAAAATGTGTGGGAAATCACAAAATACCAAAACCATGTGTACAGGAGGACAGGAGAGGAAAGGAGAGGAGAAGAGCGTGGAGGAGAGGAGAACAGAGGGAAGCAGAAGAGAAAGAAGGAGAGGAGCGTGGAGGAGAGGAGCGTGGAGGAGAGAAACTGAACCAGGCAAACACCAGCTGAGCGTGTCGAAAGCTCTTGAGATGTGGCCCTCAGCTAGCCCTCAAGGCCTCAGCACTACCTGCACTTAGCTCCCCTACCTCTGCATCCCTGAAGCACCACAGCTGCTCACTCCCCCCCCTCCCCTCCTCTCCCCCTCTCCTCTCATACAGTATATGAATTAATGCAAACTGCATGTACTCCTGTTTTCCATATCCTCCCCTCTCCTCTCCCATAGTCTCTCCTCTCCCATACTCTCTCCCCTCCTCCTCCCCCACCCATGAGGCCAGCACTCTGCCTGGTCAAATCACCCCCATTAGAGGCAGAGGTTAATCTGGCAGGAGGGGTAAATAGAGGCTCCATCTCTCTGCAGTAGCGCTCTCTCTCCCTCTGGGCCTCTAAACCACATCAGATACACAGAGCTGCCTCTCATAGCCCTCTACACAGGCCCTCCACCTCTCCCCCACCTCTCCCTCCTCTCTCCCTCCTCTCCCTCCTCTCTCTCCTCTCCCTCCTCTCCCTCCTCTCTCCCACCTCTCCCTCCTCTCCCACCTCTCCCATCTCTCCCATCTCCTCTCCCCTCCTCTCCCATCTCTCCCATCTCCCCTCTTCAGCTCCGGTTAGGCCTCGTGGAGGAAGCAGAGTAACTTAGCCGACCTGAAAGGGCCGTTACAATCCCCTTCTATTGAGGCTTCTCTGCAGAAGGAATCAGACAGGTAGGAATGCAGATTCCTCAGACACCGATTCACCCTGCAAATCAGGACTCAGTGAACTGAACAATTGATTCAATTAAGACTGCGTTTACGTTGCGGCAAGTTATCTGCCAGCAGCTCCCTCCCTCTGCTCCCATCCTCAATACCACGGTCTCCGGGAAAAACTGATGAAGCAGAAGGAGTTAGCCAATTTCACTTCCGACAGAAGCAGAGCAAGGAGGCGGAGGAGAGGGGGCTCTTCATCCACCTCCTGTTCTTCCTCCCCCTCTTCCTCCCCCTCCTCTCCTTCCTCCCCCTCTCCCTCCTCCCCCTGTCCCTCCTCTTCCTCCTCCCCCTCTTCCTCCCCCTCTCCCTCCTCCCCCTCTTCCTCCTCCTCTCCATCCTCCCCCTCTCACTCCTCCCCCTGTCCCTCCTCTTCCTCCTCCCTCTCTCCCTCCTCCCTCTCTTCCTCCTCCCCTCCTCCTCATCTCCCTCCTCCCTCTCTTCCTCCTCCCCCTCTCCCTCCTCCCTCTCTTCCTCCTCCCCCTCCTCCCCCTCTTCCTCCTCCTCTCCGTCCACCCCCTCTCCCTCCTCCCCCTGTCCCTCCTCTTCCTCCTCCCTCTCTTCCTCCTCCCCCTCCCCCTCCTCTCCCTCCTCCCCCTCTCCCTCCTCCCCCTCCTCCTCCTCCCCCTCTACCTCTCTCCCTTCTCCCCCTCCTCATCTTCCTCCTCCCCCTCCTCATCTCCCTCTCCCCCTTCCTCCTCCCCTCTTCCTCCCCATGTCCCTCTTCCTCCTCCCCCTCTTCCTCCCCCTCTTCTTCCTCCTCCCCCTCTCCCCCCTCTTCCTCCTCGTCTTCCTGATGTAAATATTGCCCTAGAAAAAGCTTTTATTCCGCCGGAGCGGAGAGCATTGTATCAGCGCGGTGAGAAGAGCAGTCAATCCAGCAGGGTCCCAAGGGGGCCCCGGAACATGCTGGAATATTCTGGGTTCTATTTGTTAGGTTGTTCCGTGAGCGTACAGGCTTATTTTAGGGCCTGAGACACTCACACTTGGTCACATTACCATCCAGGAGAGAGTGAGAGCCGGGGGGTAGGGGGGCCGGGGAGGGAGGGGGAGATGGAGGAGGGGGAGGGGGGCTGGGGGGTCTATCTGCAGGTCTGATGGATACACAATGTGAAGACAGTCTGAAATAAACCAGCGTCCACAGACCCAGGCTTTGTTTCCTCTCAAGCGGTTCCAGAACGCCCACCAGTCTAAGCATCTGGGCATCTGAGCATCTGGTCATCTGAGCATCTGGGCATCTACACATCTGGTCATCTGAGCATCTGGTCATCTAAGCATCTGGTCATCTGAGCATCTGGTCATCTGAGCATCTGGTCAGGTCACCTAAACATCTGGTCAGGTCACCTACACATCTGGTCAGGTCACCTAAACATCTGGTCAGGTCACCTAAACATCTGGTCAGGTCACCTAAACATCTGGTCAGGTCACCTAAACATCTGGTCAGGTCACCTAAACATCTGGTCATCTAAACATCTGGTCATCTAAACATCTGGTCACAGGGCTATTGACTGCATTTTGCGACCCCAAATTTTTTTTCATGTAAAAAAATAAAATAAAAATAGGGAGCGGTCACATACTACTGTGCAATTAGCCAGCATTTTGGACAGAAATGAAAACATGGAAAACCAAAATGGCTGCAATTTTGAGCCTTAAAAAATGAGATATGATTAAGTACTTTAGATTTGTCGAGTATGTAATAATCTTTTTAATGAGAAAATGGCCTCTCCATGAGGTGGTCATTTTATGTAAACTATGTATTCATTGAATTTAAAGAAAATTTGCCATATTATGATATGCATCGTTATCGGAATATGAAAGAATCTATATCACAATATGAGATTTGGGTCATATCGCACAGCCCTACTGCAAACTAAAATAAAACAGCACATTATCAGTAATATATTTAAAATGGGGAAAATGTGAACAATTGTGTTGCAGGTGAATTTAAGGTGTGTAGCCCAACATGTTCTGCCTGTGCCCCCAACATGTTCAGTTAGAGGCTACAGTGCTCCTGGTAAACACAGTGAGTCTGGAGCCCTGGGTCAGGTCATCCAAACACCTGCCTGGCCTTGACAAACTGCTTGGTGTAACGTAGTGATAACACACTGAGCCCAGGGCTGAAACAATCCCTCGGCCCATCTTATCAACTCCCCTTGAACCAGTTGATTCACCGAAGTCCCAAGACGGCTCGTAGAATCTCCAGCTGCAGCTTGAAACGCCATCTGTCAGAGTGTGAGTAATGCGCCCAGAGAGACTGTGTTCCCCCCGCTGACCACGCAGCCCACAGGCCGCGGCGTAACCACGTAAACACACCCCAGGTAGCGACCGGTGCGCTGGAACCTTCAGCCACGGGGGAAACGGATGATCATCAGCGCTCCGGAATTTCCGGAAGGATTCTGCCTAGTCCGCTAGCGGTGATTGAGACAGGGACATTTGTTTCAATAAAGCGACGCTTATTGCTCGGCTACGGTGTTCGTTTACGGACGTTTACAGTGGCTGGCTGGGTCCTGCGGGGGGCCGGGGGGCAAGGGGGGGGGGGCCGGGGGGTACAGGAGTAATGGTAGAGGAGCTGGAACGCTGGCCTCACCTGGTGCTGCTAGGATGATATTAATCACCACAGCATGGAGATGACAGGGGGAAGAGATGATTGGGTGGGGTGGGGGGGAGGGAGGGAAAAGATGCTGGGGGGGGCCCTGGGGGGGTGGTGGAGATGGCAGGGAGATGATGGGGGGTGGGGTAGAAGAGATGCCGGTGGGGGGGGGGTGGATAATGGGGGGGTGGGAAGAGATACGGGGGGAGGGGAGGATGGGGGGGGGGGGGGGGAGAGAGAGATGCTGGGGGAGGGGGGGGGGGGGCTCAGAGGAGAACCTGGACTGGGGGAACACCTGAACAGAGATCAGAGGGAGGTGTGTGTGTGGGGGGGGGAGCTAGGGGGGAGCTAAGGTGGAAGTAGGGGGGAGGTAGGGGGTAGCATATTAATCCCCAGACAGACAGACAGACAGACAGACAGACAGACAGACAGAGGAGAGCTAAATAATTGAATGACCAACCCTCTCTACTCTCTTTTTATATCTCTCAAATGCTTCACTCAGTAGGAGGAGGTTTCGAAGGATTTCTTTTTTGAAAGCGTGTTCCAGCGAACTCCGTCTTTGATGGGTTCTGGGTGGAGGACGAGCGAGGAGGCTGTGATGTGGGCTGGAGAAGCTCAGATCAGGGGGAGGCAGGTCTCCAACACAGGGCAGGCTGAGAGGCAGGCTGAGAGGCAGGCTGAGGCAGGCTGAGAGGCAGGCTGAGGCAGGCTGAGAGGCAGGCTGAGACAGACTGAGAGGCAGGCTGAGGCAGGCTGAGAGGCAGGCTGAGAGGCAGGCTGAGGCAGGCTGAGAGGCAGGCTGAGGCAGGCTGAGAGGCAGGCTGAGGCAGGCTGAGAGGCAGGCTGAGGCAGGCTGAGGCAGGCCATGGTGCTGGCCTATATTTAGACCTCTTCAATGCTCAGCTGTGACCAGAGCCCAGCGCTCCTACATCAAGCTGTTACCTCGTCACACGTGTCTTATGAATCACGGCTTGGAGACATGTTCAGTGATGCTCCTGACCTGGGATTAGTGGTGTCTCAGCGCTGCCCCCCACCCCTCCCCCACCCTCCCCAGATAGAGGGGACAGCAGGAGGGCGCAGCAGCTGAAATGTATCACATCTATGTGAGGATGAAGACTCGGGGCGGCACAGAGACCACTGTGCCAGACAGCTCCTAAAACTGGGGGAAACATAGTGGGTGTGGGTCTTGTTTGTGTGTTTGTGCGTATGGGTAGGTGGGTGTGTGTGTGCACTAGGCCTGTCAAAATTGCTCAAAAAAGACGTTCGAATATTCCCTTTAAAAAAACACATATATTCGAATATATTCGAATTTCTGGTTGCGCATTAGGTACGTCAATAACAGGACAAATTAATACAACGAAACATAACTACTTGTATACTGTAGGTAGGCCTAATTTATTTAAGTTTAAACATATTTAACAACATATCACCTACACAAAAATAAGTAAATGAACTAATGGCCAAGACCGCAGACCTTGGCCTCTCGCTTGCACACACGCACTCTTTCTTTCTCTCTCTCTCCCGCACCGTCGCGCTCTCCCGCGCATAGCGGTGTAAAATGAACGACAACAATAAACAAATGCTGAGTTCTGATCAAGAGTTTTGTGCAAGCAATATAAGGTCGCGATTCTTGTCCCAAATATGGCAGGCTTCATTCAGTGATTGAAACAAATATTATTAACATTAAAGTTTTACAGTATAGAACCGACATTGAACTCCGAGCGAGCTGTACTGTGGTAAACATGGAGATGTAGCCTCAAGTTGCTAGTTGTTGAATGTTAAGCTAACTCTAGTTTACATAGTTTACACACTACTTTAGCTGTAGGCTCAACAAGTTTACCATCAACTGACCAAAATCCGAAATATTTCCAGACATCACTCTTTAGATTTTTTGGGGTTACAATCACTTTCTCTGCTGCGGTCAAGCTGGGTTCTGCACTTTCTGCCATCTTCCACGCAAGTCAACTGTCAGCAGTGACGCTCAGGCGCGCGCCCCACCCGCAAAGCAGACAGACGCGCTGCCGCTGCGGGTTTTTTTTACATTCGAATATTAATTTTCACATTCGAAATTCGTTTTTTAACCACTATTCGAATATATATTCGAATTTTGAATATTCATTGACAGCCCTAGTGTGCACTGTGCAGAATGTGTATGTGTACCGTGTGTGTGTGTGCAGTATGTATGTGAGTGCAGTATGTGTGTGTGTGCAGTATGTGTGTGTGTGCAGTATGTGTGTGTGTGCAGTATGTGTGTGTGTCTGTGTGTATGTCCCCTGTTTGTTGACAGGGTGGAGATTGTACTCTGCTCTCCTAATAGCGTGTCAACAGTAAGGGCCCCAGTATCAACAGTACCTACAAGGAGCCCCAGTATCAACAGTACCTACAAGGGACCCCAGTATCAACAGTATCTACAAGGAGCCCCAGTATCAACAGTATCTACAAGGGACCCCAGTATCAACAGTACCTACAAGGAGCCCCAGTATCAACAGTATCTACAAGGAGCCCCAGTATCAACAGTACCTACAAGGGACCCCAGTATCAACAGTACCTACAAGGAGCCCCAGTATCAACAGTATCTACAAGGGACCCCAGTATCAACAGTACCTACAAGGGACCCCAGTATCAACAGTACCTACAAGGAGCCCCAGTATCAACAGTACCTACAAGGAGCCCCAGTATCAACAGTATCTACAAGGGACCCCAGTATCAACAGTACCTACAAGGAGCCCCAGTATCAACAGTATCTACAAGGAGCCCCAGTATCAACAGTATCTACAAGGAGCCCCAGTATCAACAGTATCTACAAGGGACCCCAGTATCAACAGTACCTACAAGGGACCCCAGTATCAACAGTACCTACAAGGAGCCCCAGTATCAACAGTACCTACAAGGAGCCCCAGTATCAACAGTATCTACAAGGGACCCCAGTATCAACAGTACCTACAAGGAGCCCCAGTATCAACAGTATCTACAAGGAGCCCCAGTATCAACAGTATCTACAAGGAGCCCCAGTATCAACAGTATCTACAAGGGACCCCAGTATCAACAGTATCTACAAGGGACCCCAGTATCAACAGTACCTACAAGGGACCCCAGTATCAACAGTACCTACAAGGGACCCCAGTATCAACAGTACCTACAAGGGACCCCAGTATCAACAGTACCTACAAGGAGCCCCAGTGTCAACAGTACCTACAAGGGACCCCAGTATCAACAGTATCTACAAGGGACCCCAGTATCAACAGTACCTACAAGGGACCCCAGTATCAACAGTACCTACAAGGAGCCCCAGTATCAACAGTATCTACAAGGGACCCCAGTATCAACAGTATCTACAAGGGACCCCAGTATCAACAGTACCTACAAGGGACCCCAGTATCAACAGTACCTACAAGGGAGCCCCAGTATCAACAGTACCTACAAGGAGCCCCAGTGTCAACAGTACCTACAAGGGACCCCAGTATCAACAGTACCTACAAGGAGCCCCAGTATCAACAGTACCTACAAGGGACCCCAGTGTCAACAGTACCTACAAGGAGCCCCAGTATCAACAGTACCTACAAGGAGCCCCAGTGTCAACAGTACCTACAAGGAGCCCCAGTATCAACAGTACCTACAAGGAGCCCCAGTAGTCAACAGTACCTACAAGGAGCCCCAGTATCAACAGTACCTACAAGGAGCCCCAGTATCAACAGTACCTACAAGGGGCCCCCAGTATCAACAGTATCTACAAGGGACCCCAGTATCAACAGTACCTACAAGGGACCCCAGTATCAACAGTATCTACAAGGAGCCCCAGTATCAACAGTATCCTACAAGGGGTCCCCAGCCTAACCAGCCTAACCCAGTACTGTGTTAGACCATCACACAATATCAACATTTAGATTTGCGTTTTCAGCTGATATGAAATTAATACCGGACATGCTTTATCTGATCCAAAGGGGGATTTGAACCTGTGACCTCTTGATCAGAACTCAGATGCTCTAACCACTGAGCTGTGTCTCCCAACTGACTGGAAGGAGAACTATACTCACTTCCTATGGATTTGTTTGTCTTTAACATGTTCTGGAGTATTCTGTGTCGCTAGGACAGAAGATGGTTTTCTCACTGCTGAAACCAAACCAAGGTCACGCTTGTGTCTGTGTCAATACCTCCAGTCCCTGTGGAGTGCATATTAAACACGCTCTCCAGAACAATCCCTCGCGCCTAAAACCTGTTTCACACGTCTTTTAATTCTGCCCTGGTTTTTTCATTTGTTTGTTTTTAACCCCGGGCCAGTGCTGGTGATTGATTGGCTGGTGGCTCGTTAATTAGCTGTGGAGCGCTGCTATTGGGGCGCCGGCCTCTTGGCCTGAGCCGAGAGTGTCAGATTACAAATCAGGGCTGCTTGATGATTTGCTGTTTTATTGGATTCTCCCATGACTGGCCAGAGGGCTCTGCCATCCTTGGAGAAGTAGGAGAGGAGAGGGGTGGAGAGGAGAGGGGAAGGGTGGAGAGGAGAGGAGGGAGGAAGAGTGGAGAGGAGAGGAGGGAGGAAGGGTGGAGAGGAGAGGCGAGAGGAAGGGTGGAGAGGACACTAGAGGAGAGGAGAAGAGAGGAAGCAGGAAGGGGGAGATTAGAGGGGAGGAGAGGGGAAGGGGGAGAGGAGAGGGGAGGAGAGGGGAAGGGGGAGAGGAGAAGGGGGAGAGGAGAGGAGAGGGGAGGAGAGGAGAGGGGAAGAGAGGGGAAGGGGGAGAGGAGAGGAGGAGGAGAGGGGAAGGGGGGAGAGGAGAGGGAAGGAGCGGGGAAGGGGGAGAGGAGAGGGGAGGAGAGGGGAAGGGGGAGAGGAGAGGGGAGGGGAGGAGAGTGGAAGGGGGAGAGGAGAGGGAGGAGAGGAGAGGGGAAGGGGGAGAGGAAGAGGGGAGGAGAGGGGAAGGGGGAGAGAAGAGGGGAGGAGAGGAGAGGGAAAGAGAGGGGAAGGGGAAGAGGAGAGGGGGGAGGAGAGGGGAAGAGGGGGGAGATGGAGAGGGGAGGAGAGGGGAAGGGGGAGAGGAGAGGGGAGGAGAGGGGACAAGTGGGAGAGGAGAGGGGGAGGAGAGGGGTAAGGGGGAGAGGGGAAGGGGGAGAGGAGAGGGAAGGGGGGAGAGGAGAGGGGAAGGGGGGAGAGGAGACTACAGGAGAGGAGGCAGGAAGGGGGGAGAGAGGAGGGGAGGGGAGGGGGATTACTATTCCCCTCAGTCACAGGCGTTCTCCATAAGATCATTGACTGCAGCACAACAGAGATCGATACTATAAAACCATCCCTCCATACATCTCTCCTTAAGCAAGGGGAGGTGGTGAGCAGGGCCTGCAGCCTTCGGACCTCCATCCCAGAGGAGGAACATCAATCAGCCAGATGCAGGCTGGGGAGACCACGTCAACACAGGGCCACTGTTCACAATCACACGCCTGCTAATTACCTGGAGACAAACACCTGCACTTGGCCCAGAGCTGACCTCCCCCCCACCTCCCCCCCACCCCCACCCACCCTTCCCTCCCAGACAAGCCTCTGAATTCGATGGTTCATTCCTGGTTAACAGTGAAGACGTGTGGGCAGCCACGAGCGGTCTGAACCCACCAATAGGGACACAGCGTCTCCTCCAAGGCCCTCACCACCACCGCACAGAGTGGACATGTAATACCAGACATGATGCGATACAAGGAGAGGAGGAGAGGAAGAGAAGGCAGGAGAGAAGGAGAAGGGAGGAGCAGAGGAGCCTCACACCAGCCTCAGACTGATTGCTCCACAATACAAGCATTGTTTTCCCCCCTTAACATACATGCGTCAAGACATTTTCGTGAAATACATGTTCAATGTCCATTGAGACACATTAGACACGGTCAGTAGAGTAGCCCCAGTCCTACCATGCAATCACCTGGGGCTGCAGCTGAACACTTAGGAAAACCTCTGCAGCACAGACACACGCCGACTCATCGCTGCTCTGGCTTCCTCTCTCACTTCCAGTGACAAGTCAATTGGGGGAGAAATGGTCGGTCTTTGTAGTCCAGCTCCGAGGGAGAGGAGACTAGTCAATTAAAGCACAATGTCTCTTCATACACACCATACACACCTGAGGAGAGGAGGGGAGGGGAGAGAGGAGGAGGGGAGGAGAAGAGGAGGAGGGGGGAGGGGAGGAGAGGGGAGGAGAGGAGGGGAGGAGGAGTAAGGGAGGGGAGGAGATGGGGAGGGAAGGGAAGGAGGAGGAGATGGGGAGGGAAGGGAAGGAGGAGGGGAGGAGGCAGGAGAGGAGAGGAGGGGAGGAGAGGGAGGAGAGAGGAGAATCCACAACAATTCATCCAGATGGACATCCAGCATTGTTCTTCCCTCTGGTACCTTCCGGCAGCCTAAATATTCAGTCCACAGCAGCTATTCTTCCTATGTTGCTAATCATACCACGGCTCCGGAAACCCTCGGTGGGCTAAACACCTGTCATGTTCACACACGCAATTAATACTGGACTCAACATGTGTGTGTGTGTGTGTGTGTGGGGGGGGGGGGGCAGTATGAGCGTCTGCTACACACACTACAATGCTACACGCACACACACACCCTGTCCCCGCGGCGGGCGGGAGGGCGGGAGGGCCCTCCCCTCACACGCTCGCCTGCAGGTAGCGGCGCGCTGCTGGAAGGAGATCATCAGGGAGCATCATTCCACACGCTGTGGCCTCCGCTGGACAGCACACCGAGCACCAAGCGCTGGACGTGCGAGTACAGCGTGCGGAGACACCGCTCGTCGTTACTCCAGACAGCAACGTCATGCTGCCTGCTGTCAGAACACTGGCTGTACATGCGCTTCCCAGCTCACCCCTAAAAACACATCAATCTCTGGATAAGAGCGCCTGCTAAATGACTAAAAAATCGGCCTCAGGGAGATAGAAAGAAAGACAGACAGAAAGAAAGAAAGAGAGAAAGAGAGAGAGAGAGAAAGAAAGAGAGAAAGAGAGGAAGAAAGAAAGAGAGAAAGAGAGGAAGAAAGAAAGAGAGAAAGAGAGAAAGGGCGAAAAAAAGAAAGAAAGAACCAAAGAAAGAGGGCACTGGAGATCTCCCCAGCTCTGTAATTACTCCATTTGTACAGAGACAGACAGACAGACAGACAGGCTTGTCAAATTGTGCCTGGGAATGAGGGTTAGATGTGTGAGTCCTTGTCCCTCAAGGTTAGATGTGCGAGTCTCCTTTGACTGGCACACTGGCCCAGGCCCTGCAGTGGTGGAGCTTCAGTGCCCCCTGCTGGTGACGGGAATACCTTCACCTCAGAACACAGGAGAGAAGGAGGAGGAAGAGGGGGAGAGGGGAAGAGTGAGGAGGGGAGAGGAGTGGAGGAGGGAAGGAGCACAGGAGGAGAGATGGGGGAGTGGGGAGGGGAGGAGGAAGAGGAGAGGAGGAAGAGGAGAGGAGGAGGTGAACCTCGGAAGAGTGGAGATGGAAACTCAGGAAGGGTTAAAGGGAAAGACAGAAACCTCTAAGGATTGAGCGGGAGCCGTGTACACACACCTCCATTTGACATTTGACGTCCATGATTTCTGTGACACAAATCGTGGGGTCCGAAAGCAATTCTGCTTTCTGAGCAATTCCTGGCCGTGCCACTGCAGAGATTCTTGTGCTGTTCCTCGTCATGCAGATAGCTCCACACCTTTAGCAGATTTGCACTGACAACAACACTGACAAGAACACTGGGCCTCACAAACAAACAGTGTGTGTTGCTTGATTCTATCCAGGAGAATGTTTTCCGCAATAGTGTTGACTTCACACTTTCCGGAAATTATATTTGTCTTCACTTCTTCCCTCCCCTCATCTTTAATGCTGGCATAACACAATTCACTTCATCAAAACAACCAGTTCAGTTCCTGCTCCAGACAGCCTTTGGACGACCACACACTGAGTGCAGAGAACACTAAAACAGTGCTGATTTGACATAGCAACAATGGAATTATAATGAAGTATACTGGTGTTTAAAAACTAAAAAAAGCAATTGTGTGTTAAAGCAAAAGTATTTTTTAAGGCACATGAGACAATGTAGCTGACAGTGTAAGTGGAGGTCTAATAAATCTGTGGATGTCAAATGCGTCTGATTTTCTGGATATTCCACATTAACAGCCCAGCGCTCCATCTGCAACAAATACAGCACAGATCTCTCACTCGCTCACACATGGACACACATTCCCTCACATACACAACACACACACACGTAGTCTGTGAGCTATGATCGCATGGACACATGCCACAGACTAGGATGCGCCCCCCCTCCCACACACACACACGGCTCCCAGGACAGCTCACTCCGGCTCATGATGTGCCAGAGATATCTGAACTGCATTTGAATGAAGCAGCATCTCTCTCACACCCCCACAATGTGGCTGAGCTGCAGCCAGGCACGCTACAGCCAGGCCCGCTGCAACCAGGCACGCTACAGCCAGGCCCACTGCAACCAGGCACGCTACAGCCAGGCCCACTGCAACCAGGCACGCTACAGCCAGGCCCACTGCAACCAGGCACGCTACAGCCAGGCACGCTACAGCCAGGCACGCTACAGCCAGGCACGCTACAGCCAGGCCCACTGCAACCAGGCATGCTACAGCCAGGCACGCTACAACCAGGCACGCTACAGCCAGGCACGCTACAGCCAGGCACGCTACAGCCAGGCCCACTGCAGCCAGGCCCACTGCAGCCAGGCATGCTACAGCCAGGCCCACTGCAGCCAGGCATGCTACAGCCAGGCCCACTGCAGCCAGGCCCACTGCAGCCAGGCCCACTGCAGCCAGGCACGTTACAGCCAGGCCCACTGCAGCCAGGCCCACTGCAGCCAGGCCCACTGCAGCCAGGCACGCTACAGCCAGGCCCACTGCAGCCAGGCCCACTGCAGCCAGGCCCACTGCAGCCAGGCCCACTGCAGCCAGGCCCACTGCAGCCAGGCACGCTACAGCCAGGCCCACTGCAGCCAGGCACGCTACAGCCAGGCACGCTACAGCCAGGCCCACTGCAGCCAGGCCCACTGCAGCCAGGCCCACTGCAGCCAGGCACGCTACAGCCAGGCCCACTGCAGCCAGGCCCACTGCAGCCAGGCATGCTACAGCCAGGCACGCTACAGCCAGGCCCACTGCAGCCAGGCCCACTGCAGCCAGGCACGCTACAGCCAGGCCCAGTGCAGCCAGGCCCACTGCAACCAGGCCCACTGCAGCCAGGCCCAGTGCAGCCAGGCCCAGTGCAGCCAGGCCCAGTGCAGCCAGGCCCACTGCAACCAGGCCCACTGCAGTCAGGCCCACTGCAGCCAGGCCCACTGCAGCCAGGGCCACTGCAGCCAGGGCCACTGCAGCCAGGCCCAGTGCAGCCAGGCCCACTGCAACCAGGCCCACTGCAGCCAGGCCCACTGCAGCCAGGCCCACTGCAGCCAGGGCCACTGCAGCCAGGCCCGCTGCAGGCAGGCACAGTGCAGCCAGGCCCACTGCAGCCAGGGCTACTGCAGCCAGGGTCACTGCAGCCAGGCACGCTGCAGCCAGGCCCACTGCAGCCAGGCCCGCTGCAGCCAGGCCCACTGCAGCCAGGCCCACTGCAGCCAGGTCATCAGGTCTCTACTGGGGAAATCTGAAGCCAGGGAGGGCAGGCCTAGGGGCCTGTCTCACTGTTCACCTTGTGTACGGCTGGCCTGTCTCACTGCTGGCCTGTCTCACTGTTCACCTGGTGTACTGCTAGCCTGTCTAACTGCTAGCCTGTCTAACTGTTCAACTGGTATACTGTTAGCCTGTCTCACTGCTAGCCTGTCTCACTGTTCACCTGGTGTACTGCTAGCCTGTCTAACTGCTAGTCTGTCTCACTGCTAATCTGTTGTACTGCTAGCCTGTCTCACTTAACTGCTAGCCTGTCTTACTGCTACCTGTCTCACTTAGCTGCTAGCCTGTCTTACTGCTTGCCTGTCTATTTGTTAGCCTGTCTTACTGCTCGCCTGTCTTACTGCTAGCCTGTCTAACTGTTAGCCTGTCTCACTGCTAATCTGTTTTACTGATAGCCTGTCACACTTAGCTGCTAGCCTGTCTTACTGCTAACCTGTCTTACTGCTAGCCTGTCTAACTGTTGTCTAACTGACTGGAGGCAGGGGACAGGAGACAGGAGATACAGAGGCAAGAGACAGGAGATACAGAGGCAGGAGACAGGAGGCAGGAGACAGAAGATACAGAGGCAGGAGACAGGAGACAGGAGATACAGAGGCAGGAGACAGAAGGCAGGAGACAGGAGATACAGAGGCAGGAGACAGGAGGCAGGAGACAGGAGATACAGAGGCAGGACAAAGGAGACAGGAGATACAGAGGCAGGAGACAGGAGGCAGGAGACAGGAGATACAGAGGCAGGAGACAGAAGGCAGGAGATACAGAGGCAGGAGACAGGAGGCAGGAGACAGGAGATACAGAGGCAGGAGACAGGAGATACAGAGGCAGGAGACAGGGGACAGGAAACAGGAGATACAGAGGCAGGAGACAGGAGACAGGGGACAGGAGACAGGAGATACAGAGGCAGGAGACAGGAGGCAGGAGACAGGAGATACAGAGGCAGGAGACAGGAGATACAGAGGCAGGAGACAGGGGACAGTAAACAGGAGATACAGAGGCAGGACAAAGGAGACAGGAGATACAGAGGCAGGAGACAGGAGGCAGGAGATACAGAGGCAGGAGACAGGAGGCAGGAGACAGGAGATACAGAGGCAGGAGACAGGAGATACAGAGGCAGGAGACAGGAGACAGGAGATACAGAGGCAGGAGACAGGAGATACAGAGGCAGGAGACAGGAGGCAGGAGACAGGAGATACAGAGGCAGGAGACAGGAGATACAGAGGCAGGAGACAGGAGATACAGAGGCAGGAGACAGGAGATACAGAGACAGGAGGCAGGATACAGGAGATACAGAGGCAGGAGACAGGAGATACAGAGACAGAAGGCAGGAGACAGGAGATACAGAGGCAGGAGACAGGAGACAGGAGATACAGAGACAGGAGGCAGGAGATACAGAGGCAGGAGACAGGAGGCAGGAGACAGGAGATACAGAGGCAGGAGACAGGAGATACAGAGACAGGAGGCAGGAGATACAGAGGCAGGAGACAGGAGACAGGAGATACAGAGGCAGGAGACAGGAGGCAGGAGATACAGAGGCAGGAGACAGGAGGCAGGAGACAGGAGATACAGAGGCAGGAGACAGGAGACAGGAGATACAGAGGCAGGACAAAGGAGACAGGAGACAGGAAACAGGAGATACAGAGGCAGGAGACAGGAGGCAGGAGATACAGAGGCAGGAGATACAGAGGCAGGAGACAGGAGATACAGAGGCAGGAGACAGGAGATACAGAGGCAGGACAAAGGAGACAAACAGCAGCATCTACAGCAGCATGTGTACGGCAGCCCAGCGTCCAAGACTCCCACTAACAAATGCCAAGTCTGTGGAGTGTAACTGTTGTAGCATGAACACCAGACCAGGCCACACGGCCATCACAGGGATGAAGGCAGCCACAGGGTTCCCCTCTGCCCCTCCAGCCTGGTGAATTATTCATGCACTCGGAAGCCCTTTGCAAAGCAAAGTTCTCTTTTTGAGAACTTGACAGTGACATGGAAAAAAAAATCAATCTTGGGGTATAAAATCATATTTGTGCGTCTACAAGACAAACGTGTGGCGGGCTTTAGGACGGCTCCGTAGGTGGGTTTACCAGGGGGGTTCTGGTTAACGTGGGCCAGTCTGCTGATGTCATTACGCCAGTGAGAGCGGCTCTGTCTGATTGGGCGTTGCTGGTGGGGAGAGCCAGCCTTGTGAGGCTGGGCAGGCAGACAGAGCTGCTCAGACCAGCAGCTGCTCCCTAAACTCCAGCAGCTCATGAGCATCAACCGTCTCTGGTATAACTCAGTAAGATCGTTGAGAGGCGAGGGGGGGCTGTAGTTCAGCTCACCAATATGTTGCTAATGCATAGGCAACAGGTATCTTTTGTATTATAATTTGTTTTATCTAATAATTGAATTTTAATCCAAAATAGGATTATCCATTAGGCACTCCAGCATGATGGAGAGAGGCCTGCATCCTGCAGCCTCCAGTCAGAGGCTGTACCCTGCAGCCTCCAGCAGCCTTCAGTCAGAGGCTGTACCCTGCAGCCTCCAGCAGCCTCCAGTCAGAGGCTGTACCCTGCAGCCTCCAGCAGCCTTCAGTCAGAGGCTGTACCCTGCAGCCTCCAGCAGCCTCCAGTCAGAGGCTGTACCCTGCAGCCTCCAGTTAGAGGCTACCTGTACCCTGCAGCCTCCAGCAGCCTTCAGTCAGAGGCTGTACCCTGCAGCCTCTAGCAGCCTCCAGTCAGAGGCTGTACCCTGCAACCTCCAGTCAGAGGCTATACCCTGCAGCCTCCAGTCAGAGGCTGTACCCTGCAGCCTCCAGTCAGAGGCTGCACCCTGCAGCCCCCAGTCAGAGGCTGTACCCTGCAGCCCCCAGTCAGAGGCTGTACCCCCCTGTCAGAGGCTGTACCCCCCAGTCAGAGGCTGTACCCCCCAGTCAGAGGCTGTACCCTGCAGCCCCCAGTCAGAGGCTGTACCCTGCAGCCTCCAGTCAGAGGCTGTACCCTGCAGCCCCCGGTCAGAGGCTGGATAAGAGCGTCTGCTAAATGACTCAATGTAAACAAACACTCACTGTAGTATCCGTACAGCACCGTGTCCTCCATGTGTCCTCTGGTCTCATTGTTGGCTGCCCAGTCCTGGAAGAACAACACACAAGATTACCAGAAACCAACCAGCTAGCTAGCTAGCACCCAATTAGCCTACAAGCCCAAACTGGTAAAGATGCCTGAGCAAAGTCCATGGATTGTTTTGATTAAATCAATATGATGCAGGGGTTTAAGGTCAAATATTGAGTGGTTTAGTAAGTGCTTAGTGATATTATAAACACAATATCATTTTAAAGCGGGATAAAAAGGATGTAGTGATGGTAGCAAAGGAAAGAACGTTTAATGGGCAAGGTCGTCAGGAATCGCTAACAGCCATGAATATTCATGATGTATTGACATTTTGAGGTCCAGTCTAGCTCTGGTGCTGGGCCCTGGATAGGGGATGGCCTTCTCACCAACACAGCCTGGAGGATGGCATTTCAGCCATCACTGACTTTTTAATCAGACTTGTGTGTGTGAGTGTGTGTGTGTTTGTGAGTGTGTGTGTGAGAATATGCGTGAGAATGTGTATGTGTGTATATGTGTGTATATGTGTTTGAGAGTGTGTGTGAATATGCAAGTATGTGTGAGAATGTGTGTGTGTGACTATGTGTGTGTTTGTGTGTGTGTGTCTGTGTGTGTGTGAGTGAGTGTGTATGTAAATATGTGAGTGTGTGTGTGTATATGCCCATCAAAAGGTGACCTGCCATGCCTACAGCTTCTCCCAGCAGCTCTAAATGCCAGAGAGAGCCTGTCTCCCTGTAGAGCTGGTCACCTGTCTGTCTCCCTGTAGAGCTGGTCACCTGTCTGTCTCCCTGTAGAGCTGGTCACCCCTGCCTGTCTGTCTCCCTGTAGAGCTGGTCACCCCTGCCTGTCTGTCTCCCTGTAGAGATGGTCACCCTTGCCTGTCTGTCTCCCTGTACAGCTGGTCACTCCTGCCTGTCTGTCTTCCTGTAGAGCTGGTCACCTGTCTGTCTCCCTGTAGAGCTGGTCACCCTTGCCTGTCTGTCTCCCTGTACAGCTGGTCACTCCTGCCTGTCTGTCTCCCTGTAGAGCTGGTCACCTGCCTGTCTGTCTCCCTGTAGAGCTGGTCACTCCTGCCTGTCTGTCTCCCTGTAGAGCTGGTCACCTGTCTGTCTCGCTATAGAGCTGGTCACCCCTGCCTGTCTGTCTCCATGTAGAGCTGGTCACCCCTGCCTGTCTGTCTCGCTATAGAGCTGGTCACCCCTGCCTGTCTGTCTCCCTGTAGAGCTCGTCACCTGCCTGTCTGTCTCCCTGTAGAGCTAGTCACTCCTGCCTGCTTACCATCACTCTCTAAAGAGCTTCACCAATACAGGTCACCTTAACTCAGCATCCAATCAGTCATTTAAAGATTTCATAAATGTTCATAAAATATAGTTGGCACACAATGCAATAGACCATTTCCTGTTAAATGAGACTAACCTCCATAACCTTTCATTCTTCCTTCTATGTTGCGCATCGGTCACAAGACCCCAAACCTCACCAGACTTGAGCTCAATCTAATAAGAATAACAGAGTTAAACTCGGAGCTCCCTCACCCCTCCTCTCGTTAAGCTACGGCCTTGTCTGTGGATGTGGCTGCCGGGGCACGACTCGTCCCTGCCCTCTGTGTTTAACCCTCTGTGGTCTGAGGCCCGTACCTTGTAGGTGCCGTTGGGGTTCTTCATGTAGGAGACCAGGAAGATGTCCACAGGAAGCAGGGCAGATGTGATCAGAGCGATGGCCAGAGCACAGATGGCGGTGATGGTTGAGATGACCTCGCTCTCCTGACGGCTTTGGTACTTCCTGATGTAGACCCAACAGAACACCAGGATCACCTGGACAAGGCAGACACACCAACACAGTTAGGGTCGTGTTATGGCTAGCTAATAAACTCTGCAATAGGGTTACACACAAGCTAACATTGTGAAACTTATTAATGTGTTTGTCTTACAATCATCGGTGCTAGTACTTTACCAGAAGATAAATATACACTGATAAATATACTGATATTATTTACACACAAATCAGTTCCAAACGACCCTGTCACACAGATGTTATGGCTACCTGGGAGTTACCTGTCAGAGGACAACAGATGACAGAAGGAGAGGACTACCAGGAAAGTTCAATCCAGTTGACATTTAATTGCAGTGTGAGATCAGTCTATCTAGCTAAACCATTTACTGAGGCCATTACATAATACGATGGGCCAAATTTCGAAGGATATCCCGTTGATGGATGATTTAGCTCATTTGTTACTTTGAGTTGTGTGATACTAAACGGACGTCAGAGAGAGGTTGTTAGGGTAATGGTTTGCAGACTTATTAGCTGGAACTGAACAGCCGTGCTCCACATCTACAAGGTCGTATTCCAGACACACAGGCGATGAGCGGGCGCTGTTAAAACCTTTCCGTGCATTTTAAGCGATGTCATTCCGAGACAGGATCAATTAAAGGTCCATACACTTAATCCTCACACAGCTTGTTTTGCCAGGTGATGTCACAGGCTTGGCATCGTAATCTAGGACGCATCGAGAGGATTGGGTGAACAAATAAGTGAAGCGAGAGAAGACAGAAATAAACATGTTCCTCTTTCACATGCAAATATAACCACGAAGACGTGCGAGATAAGGAACTTAAAGTTAAGACCCTAATGGTTGAGTTCGGTGTGTGTGGTTTGATTTCCAGCTTGCTTTCTGAGCTAGTTTGCTGACTGTGGTCATGTGACAATCCAAAAACTGATAATTATAGCTAACTAGCTAAGCTAATGCCAACTGTGACAGTTCGAGCACACCTTATGAATCGCATTAAGCTAGTGTCAGTGACAGTCATCTGCACGAAAAGACGGCAATAACAAGATACGTTAGAGCCATACTATAGCTCTCCTACTAGTAGCACTAGACTTATTATCAAGTATGGCAAGATAGCTTGCTAACTAGCACTAGCAACTTACACGGCCAGCTAGCTGCTAGCCTAGGCCATGAAGCACTGGAGCTTATGCCTCACATATTCCCTCCAAAGCAAATATGATACCATGTATGCAGACCAATATATAGATGAATTACACTACTTAAGAGCGCTTACCAGGAGAACGAGGGTGAAAATAGTCCAGCCGAGGGCTGACTCCGAGATCAGCGACAGATCAGCCATCTTCACTGTTCACTTCCTGAAACAAAGTAAACACAGAACATGTGCTTCTGTTGATACCGGGAGGGGGCGGAGACACGTATGGTGGCAAATCGAAGCTCTGAAATGTTTTTTAATATTAAAAAACATATATATATATATATATATATATATATATTTGTACTATTTGTAACAAGTGTTGATGCAGCACCTTTATTTTATTTTACTATTCAAATTAGAAAGCAAGTGCAGTCCACACCATTCTATTAAAGAATATACTTGTCACATCACAACACATCACTTATCCATGTCACAGGCTAAAACGATTTAAATCCAATTTGGAATAAAACATACCTATAGGCCTATATAAGGTTCTTATGAAAACAGGACGTATCTGGAACATGCACCCATCCTATCATAATGTAATCAATTAATACAAATTATGATTTATATCTAAAACACCATTTCAAATAATAAGAGTCTTTGGAGGACCGATCACCAACTTTGTCCTCAGTTTGTTTTAATGATTTCTTGACCTTGATGTCACTGAATGAAGTAGTCATTTTGGCACATATCCAGTCCAGACCAATCCGTTTATGTTCCCAATTCAGATTGAGGGACAGTTTAAAAGCCACATTTAATTCACTTCTTCATCACGAGTCCCGCACCCCAAAATATAAAAAAGCTGAAGATCAATAACATTAAAAACTCCCGAACTGCAATGTTCTCATGTCGGTGCGAGACGATATTTATTTTCGACGCGGTTCAAAAGTTTCAAGCTGACCACTGATGGAAACAGGTGAGCATGTAGGCTTACACACATAAAACCAGCCACTTGTGATGGAAACAGCATGTATAGGCACATCAAAGCAGCCTCTTCCCATAATGAAATATAACCTTGACAGAGCAACTTTGTTACCGTGTTTTGTCGAGTAACTCACTTTCCAAACCTTCTCCTCATTGATATGCACCATACACCTGCAGTCACTCTCATTTTAATTACTTCTCACCACTCACTGCCTCCGCCACTGCTAGCAGAGGAATAAAAGGAACGCTCTCTGATTTTAATAGGCGTAATTACAAATGTGAAAGGTGTAAGTTAATAGCACTTTTCGATGAGTGAAGGCAGGAGTTTTTGGCGAGCATGCATGCATCCGCATAAGGAAGTATAGCGGTGATGAGACACCGAGCTGCTATCCAGAACCAGCTTTCTCTGCTCTAATGATGATCCAGGACTCCTTTGCTCTGCAACATTTCCGGTGCCATCTATACCTGTTGGTCATGGCTTTTATTTTGAAGTCTACTTTTAAATAGAAAGTCTTGTCAAATTGTCTAGGTGGCCTAGGTGAAGACTTCATAATAGGACATGTAACTGTATCTGTCTCCCTGACCTGCACTTTACCAGCCTAGCACCAAAGGAGCACCTGCTACACATGTTGTTAGTAAAGCACTATATTGCAATGCAGTTTACAAAGAAGGATAGATTAATTGAGCCTATATGTTGGAGCCAGCTCCTGGTTTGTAGGGTTCAGCCAGTAACGTGTTCTACGTGATATGCAGGCATATACCATATGCCTGCTTCAGGTGGGAGTAAGGTGGCTGAGCGGTTAGGGAATCGGGCTAGTAATCTGAAGGTTGCCAGTTCGATTCCCGGCCGTGGAAAATTACATTGTGTCCTTGGGCAAGGCACTTCACCCTACTTGCCTCGGGGGGAATGTCCCTGTACTTACTGTAAGTCGCTCTGGATAAGAGCGTCTGCTAAATGACTAAATGTAAATATGCCAGCAACGATTTCCCTCCCACTTTAAAATAAGTAACGCAGCACATTCAGGATGATACTTGTTGTTGTGTTTCATCACCGCTTTCCTTTGTCCTCTGACAAACTACTACGCTTTGGTCTCAAATTCCAGCACCAGTGTAGTCAAGGCCCACGACTTCAGCCATGGGAACAACTAAAGAAGAACAGGTTGAAAGTCCAATGTTAGGGCTGGGTCTGTGGAAATGTAAACACATGTTGGCAATATAACCATGTACTGTATTTCTACATTGAACAGACACGGCGGATCATTGGTCCAGTACCTAAGCTTAGATTTATTTAGGTAAACATGTCTGTAACATCATAACATTCCCCTCATCGTAGTGAAGAGCCCACAGACTGGATGCTCCTGGTCAAACTGATTGGGACAGTTGCTAGGGTGAGTATGCAGCCAGTGGGAGGTGACCGTGATGGACAGAGACACATGTTAATTGCTTCCGGCTTATCAAGCTGTCCACAAGCTACAGCTGCAGTGTAGATGGGGTTACCACCCAGATAGTCCCACTGCCAGGCCCGGCCAGGCCTTCCCTCCAGGTCCATTCCTGACATCACAAAAGAATCCAGGTGTTTGTGGGAGCTGGACAGGACTTTGTTTGTGACTCTGTCTTGTCCAGTGGCGTTCGGCAAGGATGACGAATGAAGGACAACAGGTCGCAATTGACCGTCCCGCAAACAAAAGAAGCTACGGATTTCTTTATCCTCCGTCTGACTATATATTGAGTTTGTATTCAATGAAGGCCCATATGAGCACTCTGCTTTAGAGGATGAATGAGGCTGCCTGATGTCTGTGGTTTGTATGGCCTAGACAGCCCATTACTTTCTCTATGGAGACAATGGAGGGGGAATATAACTGTTTGTTTCGCCCAACAAAGCCAAGATAAAGTGTGCTTTCTGCTGAACGCTTTAGTCAACAAACACGGTGCTTTGTCACGCAGGAGCTACAGAGGTTGAGTTGTGTACACGCGTGTGTTTACATTGGGTAGGTATGCAATCAACTGTCTTCATGCTAGGCACATTATATTACAACCTATATTACACACGGCAAACAGGGCATTTGTGTGTTTCTTATTTTTCTATGCCCTTTCACTGCGCCTTGTGATTGTGAACATGAGTGTTGAGTGAACATGAGTGATTGGAATCATTGTTTTCAATTTCGTAAATGGCTGAGAAAAGCAGGACAGGTGTTTTTGAGATCCCCTCAGGCAGCGACAGCTTGAACGCTGACACAAAGGACAACGCCGCAGTGGTGCAGCGCTCCGTCTCACTGCAGGTGAACCAAACAAAGGCCCCCACAGCTAATGTGTTTGCTGATTTCCAGAGCTTGGCTCAATACAAAAGGCATCACAAACACACACGGAGAGGCCCACCTGTGGTTAAGAGACAAAGGTGCTGTCCTAGCATCATAGAGAGAATAAAGTCAACACGCAGAAGCTGACACAGGAAGTTATCAATTCAAATTGACAACATTCGTTTTTAGACCCATTAGTTCAAGTTCAAGTCTTTTATTGTCAGATGCACAGAACAACACAGGGTCAGACTGGGCACTGAAATTCTTTGGACAAGACAACACAAAGCAACCTGGCATAACATGACATATAAGTACTCAGAACATAGGTTACATCTATGATAAGCTAACATGTAATATAATAAACCTCCTAAATATACAAAATAATAAACAATAGAGTATACTAAACCTATAATACACATAATATCCTATATTAACCTAATAACCTATACTAACCTAGAGACAAGTAGGGTACAATTAGTGCAATATTGCTGATTGTGCAACCAGTAGCTGCAAGTGCAAACAGTAGCTGAAAGAGCAACAAGTAGCTGAAGTGACAGTGTGTAAAGTGACTAGTGTGAGTGTCGACAGTGTATCAATGTCCATATCAATGTCCATTCAGAAGCCTGATGGCCCTTGGGTAGAAACTGTTGTCCAGTCTGCGTGTGCGCGACCGGATGCTGCGGTAATGCCTGCCAGAAGGCAACGGGGTAAAGAGACTGAAGTATGGGTGGGAACAGTCTCTTAGAATCCTGCCAGCTTTCCTGAGGCGTCGTGAGTGGTAGGTGTCCTGTAGGGCTGGGAGCTTCCTGCCGATGATGAACTCAGCAGAACGGACCACACTACGTAGGGCCTTGCGGTCCCTGTCTGTGCAGCTCCCATACCACACTGTGATGCAACCAGCCAGTATGCTCTCTATAGTGCATCTGTAGAAGTTAGTGAGGATGACTGAGTCCATGCCCAACTTCTTCAGTCTCCTCAAGAGAAAGAGGCGTTTCCGGGCCGCATTGACCACCTTGTCCGTGTGAGCAGACCAGGTGAGATCATTATACAAGCAATGAGACCAGGTGAGATCATTATACAAGCAATGTCATAGAGGCTTCACAGCTGTCGACAGACCAAAGTCCCAGATCCACACTGAACCCTCGGAGGAGAGCAGGAGGTCATCTGTCCCTCTGGCCCAACTCTCCCCAGCCCCAACTCTCTGCAGGGCTTCAGCCTCCCTGGAGCCCTGCAGAGAGCCCTCCCCAGCCCCAACTCTCTGCAGGGCTTCAGCCTCCCTGGAGCCCTGTAGAGAGCTCTCCCCAGCCCCAACTCTCTGCAGGGCTTCAGCCTCCCTGAAGCCCTGCAGAGAGCCCTCCCCAGCCCCAACTCTCTGCAGGGCTTCAGCCTCCCTGGAGCCCTGCAGAGAGCCCTCCCCAGCCCCAACTCTCTGCAGGGCTTCAGCCTCCCTGGAGCCCTGTAGAGAGCTCTCCCCAGCCCCAACTCTCTGCAGGGCTTCAGCCTCCCTGAAGCCCTGCAGAGAGCTCTCCCCAGCCCCAACTCTCTGCAGGGCTTCAGCCTCCCTGAAGCCCTGCAGAGAGCCCTCCCCAGCCCCAACTCTCTGCAGGGCTTCAGCCTCCCTGGAGCCCGGAGCAAAAGGAGCAGAACAAGCCAGCAGGTGGAGAGGGGGGAAAGGGGAGGAAGGGGAGAGGGGGAGGGACAAGACAGGGGGAGGATGGAAGAAGAGGAAAGACAGAGGGGGAGGACGGGAAGAGGGGGGGAGGAAGGAGAGAGGGGAGGATGGGAAAGGAGGGGGATGAGGGGAAGGTTGGGAGGAGATGGGGGAAGAAAGGGGGGGGTGGGAGGAGACGGGAAGGAGGTATAGAGGGGAATGATGGGAAAGGGGGGAGAGGGGAAGATGAGAGAAAAGAGGGGGAGGTAGGTATGGATGGGAAGGGTGGAAGGAGAGAGGGGGAGGAAGGAGAGAGAGGAAAGATGAGATGGGGGGGTTGCATGTCTATCTTGTGGAGTTTAGCACCTCCTGGTTACATTTATGAGAGATTTAGCAATACACCAACTGGCCAGGTAATTAAACTTGAAAGATAATGATTACCCTCCAAAATACACCAGCTCTCTCAAGAACTAGACAGTAATGTGAATGTTTTTCTGAGTAGTTCACTTTTAGTAAAATACAAAATCAAAACTTTGGGGCACTTAGTTAGGCATTTTTTATATTACTATGATACTATTTTGTCAATATATAGCCTATAGCTACTTTGACATGAAACTAATATTCTTGATGAACTTTACCTGAACTTGACCTCAACAGCGGACAAGCAGTTAGCCTGGCTGCACATCATGCTCTGCGGTTTTAATGCGTTTCCAGTTAATCAGTGAATTATTTGAGAGAAACTATTAATTCTCAACGTTAATGATTTGCGTTAAGTAAATGTAATTTAATCGAAATCTTCATTTATATATATATATTAACAGTTATACAGTGACAGCTTCACTGAAGCACTGTGTAAGAGATTGCAAAACATTCTCGTGGCCTTTGGGTCTGTGACAAAAATAGTCCTGAACTCCTATGGAAGGATCGAGCTGTTGAGTGTGACATTACGGTGGTAAAGAGGCCTATACATTCTCGTTATAATTTTGTATTTTATTTAATAGTTTTTATTATTAATTTATTTGGCCATGTGACCCAACACCCTACACAGTTGATTAAACAACGAAGAGGTAGGCAAATCATTTTGACCAAATGCTATTCAGAATGCCTAGCCTATTTCATCCGTAAATCTATGAAACAACGGCCTATTGCCTTTGACAACTAGTTTTCTTATTATGGTTTACCAATTCAATCAATACAATAATAATAATAACTTACTCTGCTTGCGCTACGAAATTGATCTACGAAACACTTAACAAACGTGACTTGAATGTAGAGAACGTGTTGTTCGTTTTTGCTCATTGAAACTCCTGTCCTTTCTCTATAAAATATTAAACCTCACGTCTGATCCTGCCGGCTTTCAGTAATTCCTTGCGCCGGTTGAGGTGCTCTATGTATCTTAGTTTTGACTGAAGGGGAGGGTCACTCGCAGAGACTAATAAGGACTGGGATCCAGCCTGAGTCCACATTCTCACTTTAATTTCCAAGTCATACTTTGGAATAGCTGATAACTTGAAGATGCGTTTCGTTTATGGATTGTTCTTTTAGGCTGTAGTGGGAAACTTTCCATGCAATTGTAAGTAGCGCAACTGATTTGATTGTCTTACACTTATAATTTAAACATTACATAATGGGGGCTGTTTATAATTTCCATATATAATTTAAAGGACTCGTTGGTGATCTGCTAGTCATTTGTTGTTTGGCACAGAAGGGGATTTTGCGCATGCACCGCGTGAAGAGTTGGAAGTTGTGCGCTTTAACGGGACAGTTATGTTTAGTTGCAGTAGCACTTGTCGAGATTTATGGTCCCTCCGTTATGAGTGGAAAACATGCTCGTGGATTGTAACACTGTACACACATGTAACGTGGGGTGGTTTCTATTCAAACAGAATGAATGCTGCTTTAAAATACTGTATCTTAATGCGCAATTGGAATCGTAACCTGAGTCATTTACTCCGTTTCGCTGTTTGTGAAATTCCATTCGTTGATTTCACTTACCCAAGTTTTGGTTCTTATTTAGTAGCCTACCGGACACCTATCGTTAAAACCTCAAGGTGGGCAAAAAAAGCCTAACCTTGTCCGCCTGTCCGACATGTCCGGTGAGGTTATAGGGTTTAATGTCGTGCGCGCGATTTCAGAGTGGTCCATGATAAAACTTCTTTCACAGATCTCCATGTACAGGAAGCTACCGTAATCTTGTGCATGTTATTATTTTCCACTAAAACAACGTCCACTTAATTTGTGTTGCCCTATAATTGTATACTATAGACTACCACTACTCCTGTGTGTGTATATGCGTGTCCGCTCCACTGTGTTCTCGCAGGCGCCAGGCAGGGTGAGTAACCATGCTTACTGCAGACCAGCTCAGGGGCAGAGAGGTGGTAACAGTTGCCAGGACACCAAGCTGAGGAGCCTGGCTGTATATCCTAGGGTGAAACGGCCTGCAGGCTGTTCAAATAGCTTACAGGTGGTAGATGACACCCGAGACCCCCACACCAAGTTCTGCAACAGCCTGTGTCGTAATGCATGTTGTCTATCCTCGTGGAAATGGACTTTATCAACAAGTCGAAGATTTGGCGTTTGGCGTTTTGTGAAGCAGAGCCCGCAGTACTGAAGTGCATAATGATTTAAACGTTGTAACCAAGTCTACTTTAACACCCTCTAGATTAGCGGGCCGATGTGAAACTGTGTATCACGTCACATGGAGTGTTGAGACACACGCCACAACAGTGTGTGTTTACCTCCAGGTTTCCAAGAGCTCTGATTTCCCAGAGACAGAGGAGCCATGAACTGCCTGCTAAGATGGACACGCTTCTTCTGGATAGTAAATTCCATTCCTTGCACTGTGGGAATGGCGGTGAATGAGAGAATAGGTAGGTATCCAAGGCTGTCAACACTTTTCCCAAAAGACACACTTTCTTTAGTTTACCCCGGAAAGATGTTTTGAGGTCGTGGAGGGGACTTTTTATGACTGAAGTTCTCCTCTTTTAGCACAGGCACCAACCCTAACCCTAACAAACTCTACCCCTCCTCTTCTCTAGATAAGTCCTGTCCATCTCTGAAGTTGGAAGAAGGGCGATTTTCCGAAATTTTAAACGGCACGTTAGAATTCACAGGTGAGTATTCCGGACTCTCAGAAGGATCCCGACACTATAGAGGTCAGGTGATCATGTGTTCTGAACCTGGGGTTGAAGGGTCACAGAGTGGTACGACCTGTACAAAGTGTTGACTGCTATCAGTCTCCTCATTGATGTGCTGTGGTGTTTACTGTAACAGATGGGATTGTAATTCATACTTGGATGCAAGTCAAAAGATTAAAAGATGAGGTGTTTTAATATGTAATCATTTTCTCTGCAGAGTTTGATAGGAATCAAAGAGCCTTCACTGTTCTGTTCTCTGATGTTGTGGACCATCAAAGTGTCCCCCTGCTGACCCTCCCTCCTCTCTCCTCTCCTCCTCTCTCTCCTCTCCCTCCTCTCTCTCCTCTCCCTCCTCTCCCTCCTCTCCCTCTCTCTCTCTCCTCTCTCTCCTCTCTCTCCTCTCTCCCTCCTCTCTCTCCTATCCCTCCTCTCCCTCCTCTCCCTCCTCTCTCCTCCTCTCTCTCCTCTCCCTCCTCTCCCTCCTCTCTCTCCTCTCCCTCCTCTCTCTCTCCTCTCCCTCCTCTCCCTCCTCTCCCTCCTCTCCCTCCTCTCTCTCCTCTCTCTCTCTCTCCCTCCTCTCCCTCCTCTCTCCTCCTCTCTCTCCTCTCCCTCCTCTCCCTCCTCTCCCTCCTCTCCCTCCTCTCTCCTCCTCTCCTCTCCCTCCTCTCTCTCCTCTCCCTCCTCTCCCTCCTCTCTCTCCTCTCCCTCCTCTCTCCTCCTCTCCCTCCTCTCTCTCTCTCTCCTCTCCCTCCTCTCTCTCCTCTCCCTCCTCTCCCTCCTCTCTCTCTCCTCTCCCTCCTCTCCCTCCTCTCCTCTCCTCTCTCTCCTCTCCCTCCTCTCCCTCCTCTCTCCTCCTCTCCCTCCTCTCTCTCCTCTCCCTCCTCTCCCTCCTCTCTCTCCTCTCCCTCCTCTCCCTCCTCTCCCTCCTCTCCCTCCTCTCTCTCCTCTCCCTCCTCTCCCTCCTCTCCCTCCTCTCTCTCTCTCCTCCCTCCTCTCTCCTCTCTCTCCTCTCCTCCTCTCCCTCCTCTCTCTCCTCTCCCTCCTCTCCCTCCTCTCCCTCCTCTCTCTCCTCTCCCTCCTCTCCCTCCTCTCCCTCCTCTCTCTCCCCTCTCTCCTCTCCCTCCTCTCCCTCCTATCTCTCCTCTCCCTCCTCTCCCTCCTCTCTCCTCCTCTCCTCCTCTCCCTCCTCTCCTCCTCTCCTCCTCTCCCTCCTCTCTCTCCTCTCCTCCTCTCCCTCCTCTCTCTCCTCTCCCTCCTCTCCCTCCTCTCTCCTCCTCTCCCTCCTCTCCCTCCTCTCCCTCCTCTCCTCCTCTCTCTCCTCTCCCTCCTCTCCCTCCTCTCCTCCTCTCTCTCCTCTCCCTCTCCCTCCTCTCTCCTCCTCTCCCTCCTCTCTCTCCTCTCTCCTCCTCTCCTCCTCTCCTCCTCTCTCTCCTCTCCCTCCTCTCTCTCCTCTCCCTCCTCTCTCTCCTCTCCCTCCTCTCCCTCCTCTCCCTCCTCTCCCTCCTCTCCCTCCTCTCCCTCCTCTCCCTCCTCTCTCTCCTCTCCCTCCTCTCTCTTCCTCTCCCTCCTCTCCCTCCTCTCCCTCCTCTCTCTCCTCTCCCTCCTCTCTCCTCCTCTCCTCCTCTCTCTCCTCTCTCTCCTCTCTCTCCTCTTCCCTCCTCTCTCCTCCTCTCTCCTCCTCTCTCTCCTCTCCCTCCTCTCCCTCCTCTCCCTCCTCTCTCTCCTCTCCCTCCTCTCCTCCTCTCCCTCCTCTCCCTCCTCTCCCTCCTCTCTCTCCTCTCCCTCCTCTCCCTCCTCTCCCTCCTCTCCCTCCTCTCCCTCCTCTCCTCCTCTCCCTCCTCTCCCTCCTCTCCCTCCTCTCTCTCCTCTCTCTCCTCTCCCTCCTCTCCTCCTCTCCCTCCTCTCCCTCCTCTCTCTCCTCTCCCTCCTCTCCTCTCTCTCCTCTCCCTCCTCTCCCTCCTCTCTCTCCTCTCCCTCCTCTCCCTCCTCTCTCTCCTCTCCCTCCTCTCTCTCCTCTCCAGGGTTTGATCTGACTGAGAAGTTTCTGCTTCGAAAAGGAACCGTCACAGACGACAGGCCGTCATTCAGACTGGGCAGCAGCCCTCTCATCAAGTCCACAGAGTGAGTGCTGTGTGTGTATGAGTGTGTGAGCGTGTGTGCCTGTGTGTGTGCTTGCGTGTCTGTGTGTTTGTGCGCGTGTCCGTCCATGTGCGTGCGAGTGCGAGTGTGTAAAGCAGTAGACGAGTGTGATCCCGGTGTGACAGGGGACAGGGTGGCCAGGACTATTTGCACCGTACGCATCACTCAGCGTGTGATTGGATTACGCAGTGTGGGAGTCACATGACGGAGGGTTGGCTGGTGTTGACGGATATTGAACATGAAGCTCGGGGGGCTCAGAGAAAGAGACACCTCCACTTGGTTTTAATGACAAGGAAATTATGAGTTTGTTTGGAACAGGTCAAAAACAAATGTTTGTCTCTCTCCTCTATGAAAGTGTGTGTGGTTAGCTAGGCAGCTCGCTAGAAGGAGTCTCTGACAGCTGAGGAAGAATGCTGGCAAGCTGCAGGACATGCAGATTTGTTTTAGAGAACGCATTAAAAGCTATTAAATGTCCAAACAACTTGTGCCTAAATCCAGTTCCCCTAGGACTTGAAAACGTGCCATGGTAATATTTAGCTTCCACGGCTGCAAACTGATATCTTCTCAGGGTGTGAAGCCGTCTGTGTTTGGCTGATATCTGAAATAAGGGGGGGAAAAAAAGAAAAACATGGTGCGATTGGCTGGCGGGCTGACGGAACGTGTTAACCCCGCACCTCACCTGACCACGCCGATGGAACTGTGGGCTTCCTGCTAATAAGGGTAAAATGGTGAGGTGAGCCGTAAGACATGTGGAATAATTTGGACCGAATTAATATACATTGGATCTCCCAATTTCCCAAGGGGAGAGCGAGCTGGCAGTGAGTAGCTGGAGGGTCTGGGAGAGAGAACAACCGCAAATCAGTTGTAATGAGCCGGACATATTGAAAACTTTTAATGGTGCACAGAGGTGCCACTTATTCATGGTTGCTTTGTTCCTGGAGCGATGGCCCTGCCCTGCAGGTTAACCTCAGCGTGATGAATGACAGGATGGAGGAAATTGATTATTTTAACAGCTGGTATGTTTCACCTTGGTCAGGTGGTTTTTAACCCGCTAAAGGAAGTGGATGAAGATGACAATAATGATACTTCTAAAAATGTGTGGGCAGGTAGGACAGTGTCTGGGACGGCATCAGAACCTTGTGTTTTTAGGAGAGAAAGATTGTGGGTTGGTTCTGAGCTGGACCTCTCTGGAGATGCTGCTTCGAGGACTCTCTCAGTGAAATGATTCTTGAACCTTTGTCTCGTATATTTGTCTTGTTCTACCATAAACCCCAGATATATTTTATATTTTATTCAATTTTTATTCAATTTGTGTTTTGACTTTTTCCTTAGAGGGAACTGAGAAGCTCTGGTCCGGTCTGGACATTTCAAAGACAACAAATTCGGATAATTGGATTTTAGGATAGGCTTTTATTCAAAGGAATGTAAAATAGTGCATTACACAGTAGTGGTATCAGACAGGACACACAAGCACATTTCGAACAGCATATCTGTGGTAGAGCTAAGGAACATGATTCCGCTGATACGGCAGTGGAAATAGAACATCATATCTCAAGTGCAGCATCGAAAAATGCAATAGTTGCCACATGCAAGAAAGGGTCCTTTTGCAGGCTCCACAAGCTGTAAGGTACAGAGAGATTACGGTGCCCTTCAGTCAAGTGCCTGGTCCAGGTAGATACCAAAGAGGTGTATCTTCAGGCTTTGTTGGGGACCCTCCAAACGATGAGAAGGTGACCAGCTTGGGAGCACTTCTCCTGGCCGTGGGGTGTTCGAGATGTCCAGAGTGGGATGTTGAGAGGTTGTGAAAGCTAACACCATGAGTCCTGTGAAGGAAGGGATATTTTTAGTGTTTTACTGTACCAGCCGACTGTAAACACACTGTTCTGGCGTTGTGGCCCTGCTCAGGCAGAAGGGATCGCGAGGCAGGTGATCTGAGATCTGACTCGTCTTTCAGACGCTCAGACAGTCCCCTGTGTGGATCTTCTTACCCGAGCCCTAAACCTGCCCCCCAACCCCCTAAACACAAGCCCCCCAACCCTGGTCACTAACCCTGGTCCCTTCCCTGGTCACTAACCCTGGTCCCTTCCCTGGTCACTAACCCTGGTCCCTTCCCCTAACCCTGGTCACTTCCCTGGTCACTAACCCTGGTCCCCTTCCCCCTAACCCTGGTCCCTTCCCTGGTCACTAACCCCTGGTCCCTTCCCCTAACCCTGGTCACTTCCCTGGTCACTAACCCTGGTCCCTTCCCCTAAACCCTGGTCACTTCCCTGGTCACTAAACCCTGGTCCCTTCCCCTAACCCTGGTCACTTCCCTGGTCACTAACCCTGGTCCCTTCCCCTAACCCTGGTCACCTTCCCTGGTCACTAACCCTGGTCCCTTCCCCTAACCCTGGTCACTTCCCTGGTCACTAACCCTGGTCCCTTCCCCTAACCCTGGTCACTTCCCTGGTCACTAAACCCTGGTCCCTTCCCCTAACCCTGGTCACTTCCCTGGTCAACTAACCCTGGTCCCTTCCCCTAACCCTGGTCACTTCCCTGGTCACTAACCCTGGTCCCTTCCCCTAACCCTGGTCCCTTCCCTAACCCTGGTCACTTCCCTGGTCACTAACCCTGGTCCCTTCCCCTAACCCTGGTCCCTTCCCCTAACCCTGGTCACTAACCCTGGTCACTTCCCTGGTCACTAACCCTGGTCACTTCCCTGGTCACTAACTCAGGCAGAGGTGCACTGGTCTGGGGGCCTGGCTGGGTCCCGTCAGAGCCCGCTGGATGCAGTGGGATCCAGATGGCAGCCTGTCTTGTTCCTATGGGAACAGCTGTTTGAGATGACAGATTACTGTGGGTGCCGCATATACAGATGGATCCCTCTATCCCGACAATATGTTTTCCGACATTTAATTGCTGTCACTGTCTGTAGGTAAACACGCACACACATTCACTAACACACACCCATTAACACACACACCCACTAACACACACACCCACTAACAACCAGACCCATTAACACACACACCCACTAACACACACACCCATTAACACACACACCCACTAACACACACACCCACTAACACACACACCCACTAACACACACCCCCACTAACACACACACCCACTAACACACACACCCACTAACACACACACCCACTAACACACACACCCACTAACACACACCCACTAACACACACACCCACTAACACACACACCCACTAACACACCCACCCACTAACACACACACCCAGTAGAACACACACAAACATAGATGATCTTACCTCTGCAGAATGGTGACGCATATTGATTCCCCTGTGAGTGTGTGTGTGTGTCCCCCCCCCACACTGGGTGTGTGGCTGTATCTCCAGTGCTGCTGCAGTGTGTTAGCATTATCCCCCCCCCCCCCCCCCCCCCCACTACCCTAATCGGTAACGTAGCTGTATGATCACCCCACCCCCCCACAAACTGTGTATTAGTGTTACCAACCCTCCCCCCCTCCCATACACACACACACACCCTGACCCTACTCAGCCAGGAGAACGTACCCTCATTTCAGGGAACTGGAACCAATTTACGTAGTTACTGTCGAAAATGCGAGCGTACGCACTTTCTAAACTTCTTAGATTGCCTGCTTATTCATACAGCTGGGCTCTGCATTGTGTCGGCTTGTTCTCTCCTGCTCTCAGCCCTGAGACAGAACGACAACCACACATGCTCTGTTACGTCAACTCCTTAAGGACAGTAGGAAGCAATACTGCACGACAGTAATCTCACTAACTATACTTCAGCACGGTTTCCCTAGCCAAGACAAGAGTGAAGGAGTGTTTTTTTTCAAAGGACTAGAGTGTTTGCTGAAACGACTGGAGTGTTTGGTAAAGACAGATGTAGGTATCGGTGGTGTTGATCCAGAGTTTAGCAGCAGCATGGTAGCAGTGCTGCTCCGTGGAGTCTGTTTGAACGTTAGTGCCACTGTTTGTACCACTTCTCTAACAGCCAGAGAACCTCGGGCGAGAGACTCTGAGGCAGCCGGGGGTGTCAAGGTCGTGAACTTTGACCCAGGTCGCCTGTGCACATGCGCGCCCCTCTGTAAACGTAAAGGCGTGGTCGTGGCAGACCGGGGAGCCGTCTGTCTCTCTGGAGTGGGCCAGACATCCATGTCAGTTTGCACTGGAGTGACAAGATATCCTGCATGGCGTAATAAACGTAAACACTGTGTGACCTTACAGCTTTTCCTTATGTTAATTCCTCATATTATGCTACGGGATTCTTTACCGAGTGCAGTTTCATCCCTGACCCCTAACGCCTTGTTTAAAGGGGAAGATCTGAAGCAAAGTCCCCAGTCTTATTAAAGATCGTACCACTCTGTCTATTGAATTCCAATGGAAATTTCTTCCGGGCCCTCGGGCGACGAATCACCTTCCCACTGTTTCCCCTCTGCCTGCACGCGGGCATTTGATCTTCCTGTGGCTTTAACTGGGTGCATACATCATTTTAATCATGTGCCGTTTGCGGCGGTCCCTGACAATTCAGGAGACCCACAATGTAGAAGGGTTCAGCTCTGAGAGAATAGGAGATGATCTATGGGGGAAAAAACTCATTTCCGGGCCTGTCGGAATTCTCTCTCTTTCTATCTCTTTATCTCTCTTCCATTCTCTCTCTCTCTCTCTCTCTCTCTCTCTCTCTCTCTCTCTCTCTCTCTCTCTCTCTCTCTCTCTCTCTCTCTCGGTCTTTCTCCCTCTCTCTCTCTCTCTCTCTCTCTCTCTCTCTCTCTCTCTCTCTCGGTCTTTCTCCCTCTCCTTCTACCTGTCCCTCTAGGTCTTCCCCTCCGTCACTCCCTTCCCCCTTCCCTTCCCTCTCTCCCTCTCTCTTTCTTCCACCCCATCCATCTCCCCCTTTTCTTACTCTCTCTCCCCTCCCCCGCTTTGAATGACCTTACCATTGTGTTTCCGCTGATTATGATTTATTGTGTTTGCGGTCCCTCACTTTCCGATGCTGAAGCATTCATATAATCTCATCAGATGTGTAGTTCCAGCTAATTAAGCCCATTCTGGCAGGGAGGAAGTGAAAGGAGTCCCACCAGCAGCTGAGCGACACGACCAGATACACGGAAGCGGAGTGATACGACTCGCTATTCAATACGTGATTGAATCTCTTCCAGGGTCGTATTCCTATTGAGGTCCTCACAATGTCATTTTACTGGAGTTTGTAGGCGCTCATATTGAGCCTGCACAGAGGCCTGTGCTAATGACTGTTAGCCCATTGTGACAGTCCTGCTCAGAAGCAGACCCCTGGAGATTCTGTGTCCATCTGCTGTACCAGCAGGTGAGGACCAGCGCCATAGAAACCCCAATCAATGAATATTAGGTTGGCAATGAAATGACAGGGACGCCTGAATCAATTCCCTCCAGTTGAATGAATCATGTTTGACGTTAAATCAAAGCACTTTTATGTGAGTGCCACTGCACTCCGGGAAGGGTTTGAAATATTTGCTTAAGTCATTAAAGCTGATTGGCTCTCTGATTGTTGAGCGACTCAGGAGTGGAGAGGACTGTGAGCAGAATCCCACTCCAGCCCCACAAGCACATCTCTGGGTAGTTCCCTACAAATGAGCTTATACTGGGTGATTGTGTGCTAAAACGGAATCAAGTCCAATTTATGGCCTTGCGTTCCCCTTACCAATCATTTACTTTATGACTGCAATTGTTAGCTCAACTGCTGGTCTTAAATGTGATTTCTTCTCGGAGTCTTTGTTCAGCTGCTCAGACTGAGCTTGTCTCTCCAGGCTGGTGTTTCCTGGAGGCCTGTCGGAGGAGTACTCTCTGGTGTCCATCTTCCGCCTGAGAAAAACCACTAAGAAAGACCGTTGGTACCTCTGGCAGATTTTCGACCGCCTGGGAGACACACAGGTAAACCCAGCAGGACGCTCTGGGAACAGAACTTCTGACTCCACCTGGTTTGATCTGATCTGGTTTGACTTGACTTGAACTAACTTGACTTGGGAATAAACTGTATGTAGAAGCTGTGTGGCTCGCATGCTACTGGGGGGATGGGATCAGGTTCCTCTGGGAACAGGCCCAGTAATGAGGTGGGCTCAGCACACACTGAGCTAGAGAGGAGCTTAGACATGGACCCAGCATGCTGTCAACGTTTGCTGAATTGGGTTTGCTCTGAATTGGCTCTGCAAGCAAGAGCAACATGAATTTACTTGACAATTTGAGTGTGTGTGTGTTTCTCTGTGTGTGCGTACGTGTATCTGTGTGTTTGATTCTGTGTGCGTGTGTGTTTCCGTGTGTGTGTTTCTCTGTGTGTGTGTTTCTGTGTGCGTGTATGTTTCTGTGTGTGTGTTTCTGTGTGGGTGTGTTTCCGTGTGTGTTTCTGTGTGTGTGTTTCTCTGTGTGTGTGTTTCTGTGTGGGTGTGTTCCTGTGTGTGTTTCTGTGTGTGTGTTTCTGTGTGTGTGTTTCTCTGTGTGTGTGTTTCTGTGTGCACGTGTTTCTGTGTGTGTGTTCCCCCAGGTGTCCGTGGTGCTGGACGGGGCGAAGCGTGTGGTGGAGTTCTCGGCCCAGGGCCTCCTGAGGAACAGCCTCCACTACACCTTCAGGAGCCGCGACCTCCACGTCCTGTTCGACCGCCAGTGGCACAAGCTGAGCCTGTCTGTGCGGAGCAGCATGGCCTTGCTCTACGTGGACTGCAGGCTCGTGGAGAGACGCCCCACGGACGAGAAGGACGCCGTGGACTCCAGCGGCCGCAGCGTCATTGCCACGCGCATCCAGGACGGCAGGCCGGTGGATGTAGGTTCAGATGATGTGATGGTGGATGTAGGTTCAGATGATGTGATGGTGGATGTAGGTTCAGATGATGTGATGGTGGATGTAGGTTCAGATGATGTGATGGTGGATGTAGGTTCAGATGATGTGATGGTGGATGTAGGTTCAGATGATGTAATGGTGGATGTAGGTTCAGATGATGTGATGATGGATGTAGGTTCAGATGATGTAATGGTGGATGTAGGTTCAGATGATGTGATGGTGGATGTAGGTTCAGATGATGTGATGGTGGATGTAGGTTCAGAATGATGTGATGGTGGATGTAGGTTCAGATGATGTAATGGTGGATGTAGGTTCAGATGATGTGATGGTGGATGTAGGTTCATACTGATGATGTAATGGTGGATGTAGGTTCAGATGTATGTGATGTTGGATGTAGGTTTAGATGATGTTATGGTGGATGTAGGTTCATAGCTGATGATGTGATGGTGGATGTAGGTTCAGATGATGTGATGGTGGATGTAGGTTCAGATGATGTGATGGTGGATGTAGGTTCATACTGATGATGTAATGGTGGATGTAGGTTCAGATGATGTGATGTTGGATGTAGGTTTAGATGATGTTATGGTTGATGTAGGTTCATACTGATGATGTGATAGTGGATGTAGGTTCAGATGATGTGATGGTGGATGTAGGCTCAGATGATTGATGGTGATGTAGGTTCAGATGATGTGATGGTGGATTAGATGATGTGATGGTGGATGTAGGTTTAGATGATGTTATGGAGGCTGGTTTGTACACAGGTAGCTGTGGTTGTGGTGGTTTTTGGGTTAGGGTTTAAGGCTTTTCACAAACCACACAAAGCTTAGTTTACTGTTCTTACCACTAGAAGATTTGCCGTTTTACCACCAATTATTACTTGGTTTGGTATTTGGTTTTATTTTACCTTACCAAGGAAACAATACTTGAGTTTTTCCAGAAAAAGCATGTCCACTGTTGACGACAATATCCTGACACTTGTCAAGATCTCCCCAATGTATGGAATACAGCTCTGCATACTCAACAGCTGCTCACGAGCACAGCTGTGCGGGGGCAGCAGCAGCGTGCCATCCAGCACATCCTGCTAGACTCGGCAGGGTCGTGACCTTTAGATGGGACCACTTCCTGTGTGTGATTGTGTG
Organism: Thaleichthys pacificus; assembly: GCA_023658055.1. Classification (NCBI taxonomy): domain Eukaryota; kingdom Metazoa; phylum Chordata; class Actinopteri; order Osmeriformes; family Osmeridae; genus Thaleichthys; species Thaleichthys pacificus. The sequence continues at coordinate 18,397,286 of CM042857.1, read as the reverse complement.
TTGCTGAGCGTGAGTTGTGTGTCCGGCCCTGACGAAGCCTCCGTTCCCAGATTGAGCTGCTCCAGATCCTGATCTTCTGCGACCCCTACCTGGCTGAGCTGGAGACCTGCTGTGAGGTTCCTGGCTCCAAGGTGAGGAATCCACCCCTGCTTCACCTGATCATGCCATGATGTTGAAACCATTTACTAGTTTTTTTTTTTTTGGATAAATTGCCATTTAGCTAGCCGGTATTAGCTAGCCGGTATTGCTGATACAAGGACAGCTTATTATGCTGTATAATGGATTCTGTTGTAGGGCATATACGGGATTTAATTTGAGAAAGAAACATATTACAATTGCATGTTCTCTATTTGTCCCCTCTCATTCTCTCTCTCTCTCTCTCTCTCTCTCTCTCTCTCTCTCTCTCTCTCTCTCTCTCTCTCTCTCTCTATCTCTCTGTCTCTCTCTCCCTCTCTCGCTCTCTTTATTTCTCCCTCTTCTTTTTCTCTCTCTGTCTCTCTCTTGCTCTCTCCCCCTCTCTACAGTATCTCCCTTTCATAACTGTATATACAGTATATGTATGTGACTAGACTAGAAGACGATTAGACGCTCCTCAGCTCTTGCAGCCTCAAATCAATAGAGTCACATGACTGCCTGGCTGACCGCTGACCCCTGACCCCTCAAGCATGTCAAGTCACGTAACCATGACATCAGCTCAGGATGCTCTTACTCTCACTTAGGACCTTGAGAGAGAGAGATAGAGAGGGAGAGAGAGAGAGATAGAGAAGGAGAGAGAGAAAGAAAAAGAGAGAGAGGGAGAGAGATAGAGAGGCAGAAAAAGAGAGAGAGAGAGAGAGATAGATAGAGACAGACAGACAGACATATGGAGAAGTGGAGAGAGATGGAAAGGTGAAAAGAGAGAGATAGAGAGATTAAGAGAGACAGAGTTCTCCTTCTCAGAATACTATTAACCCTATTATCACATTTTCCCGGCACAGTGCACCTAAACAACAGCATGTTATAACACCTAACAGCAGGTCCTAACAGTCTAACCAGACAGTGAATGCAGCTTTCATGTGATGTGTGATGACCAGCCTGCTAACAGGGCCCATGCTATCTGTGATGACCCAGTGCAGGACCAGGGATGGCTCCGAGGGCACCGTGCCCCCTCAGGAGCCGGGCCAGAGGCCCCGGATGCTTTCCCTCCACCCCCACCGAGTCTCCAGGCTGCCTCAGACCCCCAGCGACAGATGCCAGTGCTCAGCAGAGAAGGTACATCCAGCACCCTCATTAGCCTCTAATGGAAGGAGCCTGGGAGCTGTCACTGTTCCTCTGAGCACACACAACCAATCAACACCAGCCGGCTAATACATGGACAATTAAAGCCTGTTCAGTCCATTGAGTCTGCTGGAAGACCACCAAAGGCTGGGGAATAAAAGCGTATTAGCAGCAATTTGGCATAACTGAGCGTTTGCTTGGTGGAAGACATGCTCTTCAATCACCAGCGGCTGTTGGTTTCATCCAAGGCATATCTCAGAGCCCCTGCCAGGCTCTCCACAAGTCATTAGAAGGGATCCTGTTCCAGCCTAAAGGGACATTCCACCGATTCTTCTGTCTTTTTCTTGTTTGTTCTCCGTGCAGGGGGACCCCGGGGTTCCAGGGTCGGCAGGGGTGCCTGGACAGAAGGGCGACACGGGAGACAAGGTAGCGTCATTCGACCTCCCCCTCTCACCATCTGACCCGGTGTTCTTTACAGCACGGCGGCCAATCATCGTCCTGTATCTGTGCTGCACGGGCCAAACCTGCCATCGCATTATATTGTCATTGTTACTGGGAGCGAATGGTCCCAAATGCAAGAGAACGCAACACAGGACAAATGAATCAAATCGAGGGGTGCTTGATGAAGGATCTGGGGGTAGTATGTAGACAGACCAGGGGGATGGAAGACATGTTCTGGATGACTGGAACCTGGAGCCATGCCCAGGGGACAACAGGAAACAGGACACATGGACAGGGCTGTGACAGTCATACCCATCCCTCTACCTATGTATCATATATGTACCAATATTATGAGTGATAAAAAGGAGTCATGGTGGGATTTGGTGTCTAGCTGTAATTGTTTCGTGGGTCCTGGTCGTCCCTGTACTGGTGGGCAGCTGAACTGGGTCCATTACAAATCCATGACATTGAAGATGATTTGAGGTGTGCTTGATTCGTCTCACAGTTGTGGGTGGGATTCAACGGTTTCTTCGTGAAATTCCTGATGCAACCCGAGCATTTGAAAACGTTAGCAGAGAGAGACCTGACCGGAGGGAGGTTGTGCAGCGGGCCGTGGAGGGAGCGAGGAGGTGTCCCTCACGGCTGAACAAGCTCTCTGAGAGGAGGCACTGCTCAAACTGCCGGTAGGGGAATGACAGGAATCCATTAGGAAGAACAGGTGCTATTCTGGCAGTTTGGAGCAGATGGCCAAGGAGGTCATCGGCCCAATTACACTGTCCTGGGGAGCAGCGCATTTCTCTCAGCTTCTGTTTCAGAGCTTGTTTTGGGAAAACCGCTCTGGAATTTTCCGTAAGACCGGACAGCGTTGCCACGGCTCGTGGTTGGCGTGGGAACAGGAGCAGGCTGGTTGTAGCTTCGCTGGTCACCAGCTCATGTTAAATGTTGTGAAAGGGAAGCTGGGTTTGTTGCTGTGGGCCGTCCGGGCCAGAGATGCCAGGGTCTTGATTGATCCTTCCACTCCTCTGTCTCTAACTAGGTCCCTGTCAGCCTTCTATTGGCTTCATCATCGACAGGCTTGTATATCTTCTGTCTCCCCCATCCCCTCTGTCTTCAATAACCCCCTATCTCCCCCATCCCTCACCCTCCCCCATCTCCCCTCGTCTACCCCCTCACCTTCCCCCACCCCAACCCCTCCCCCATCTCCCCTCGTCTACCCCTCACCTCACCTCACCTTCCCCCACCCCAACCCCTCACCCTCCCCCATCTCCCCTCGTCTACCCCCTCACCTCACCTCACCTTCCCCAACCCCTCCCCCTCCCCCATCTCCCCTCGTCTACCCCCTCACCTCACCTTCCCCCACCCCAACCCCTCCCCCATCTCTCCTCGTCTACCCCCTCACCTCACCTTCCCCCACCCCAACCCCTCACCCTCCCCCATCTCCCCTCGTCTACCCCCTCACCTCACCTCACCTTCCCCCACCCCAACCCCTCCCCCATCTCCCCTCGTCTACCCCCTCACCTCACCTCACCTTCCCCCACCCCAACCCCTCCCCCTCCCCCATCTGTCCTCGTCTACCCCCTCACCACACCTCACCTCACCTTCCCCAACCCCTCCCCCTCCCCCATCTCCCCTCGTCTACCCCCTCACCACCATCCCCAGTCCCGCTCTCCCCTGTCTCTCCCATGCAACCTGTCCCAGGTCTCAGATCAGCGTAATCAGGCGGTACTGTCATGTGTCTAGTCCTGCCTGAGCATGCGAGGGGTCAGCTGGCTCTCTTTAAGGACCCGTCCCTCTCGCCCTGCAACTTTATTAATGTACCGTTGCTTCCCGTAATTGGATCTGATGTTGAGTTGTGTCGTTGAAGGGGGCGATCCGAACGTGTCAGGTATTGATTTGCTGAAGATCTGCGATTCGATTTGAGACGCTAGCTCAGTGAGGCTGGTGTGAGCGTAGCGGCGCCTCTCCCAGCACAACTTGCCGCTGCTGCAGGACGCTGGCAGATGCCCCTTTTAACTTGATTATGCAAATTGTGTTCTGTTCAAAACATCATAATGAATTGCCAATTATCAAGCCAGGCTATATTTAAATGAGACGCAATGTACATCAGCCACCATCCTAGAGGTTCCCCAGGAAGTGTTTGTTGGTTAGACCTGTGTCAAGTTCTCCAGAGATGTCTGAGGGCAGGCGACAATGTGTGGACTATCTTTGGGCTGGTTGACAGATCTCTCGGATGATAGACAGGTCTCTGGTCTGGTAGACAGGTCTCTGGTCTGGTAGACAGGTCTCTGGGCTGGTAGACAGGTCTCTGGTCTGGTAGATAGGTCTCTGGTCTGGAAGACAGGTCTCTGGTCTGGTAGACAGGTCTCTGGTCTGGTAGACAGGTCTCTGGTCTGGTAGACAGGTCTCTGGTCTGGTAGACAGATCTCTGGTCTGGTAGACAGGTCTCTGGGGTGTCTCTCAGGCTAAGGTTCAGGGCTGAACACACATTTATAACCCACTTTACACAAGAATTAAAGGTCAAAAGGTGGACATGGTTGTAGTAAGGTACACCAACACACACACCAGACCCACGCTGTGCCTTGTGTCATGCTGTCCTGGGCGTATGTCTGACACATGTCATGTCAAGGATGATGACCTCATTCATCAGGAGAACGACACGCACAAACATAGACGCACATACATTTTCACATATGCACATACCCACACATTTATACACTTTCTCACACACACACAAACACACACACACACACCGCACACACACTTTCATACATGCACGTGCACACACACATACAGACACAGAGACAGACACACACGCATGCAGACGACACTCATATACTCAACACAGACCAAAAGCGAAACCATCGTCAGTTCACAGTTCCCTTGTCTTTCCTTGCCCTGCTATAACAGCTACCTAAGATAGACTGTACAGTAAGAAGGCGTTCTGCGCCACAAGCATAACTCCTAGCTAAAGGCCTGGAACATATCAAGTCCAATACACATCACATCCCTGTATGTACAACATGAGGGGACAGTGACACACTGCCTGGAGGATGTGGCCTCTCTCTCAGCAGGGAAACATTCATTTCCACAAACTTGGTGCCATGCTGCAGTATGATAAACGAAAACAGAAGGCTTCTGGTGTCGAGTGGGGCAGTGAGGAGGCAGGGTGAGGACGTTCTAAGAAGCCCCACACCACAACTAGTATAACGCTGCACAAACAAGCTTTATACAGCAAGCAGGTATCACAGTCATAGCGGTGGCTTGTGTACATGGGTCTACAACGCAGCCTTCATATGCAGCTTGATCTGCCTTCATTACTTTTCTAAAGAGCTGCGACAGGAAAAGCCATGACTCTAAAGCAGCTGGATTTCACACTGATTTCATGCTCGTCAACATAGACGAAGAATTCTTTTTCACCCTCGTATTTTCCTTGAAAGTGTAAGTATCGGTGGCTACTCCCATCCACACATGCATATTTAATTGCTGGTGTGTGTGAAATCTCCGAGGACCTGTAGTGACCAATCAAACCCTCTCTAATTCGGATTTACAACATTTCCTTCAATGAAGGTTAAGCTGGGGGCAGGATAAGTGACGGCTGAGTGAGTAACAGCTCTCGTCTCTCAATAAACTAGAGAGTCACTCACGCCTGCGGCGATTAGGCCTAAACCATCTAATAAAGTCTTTACTTTGACAAAATGAGAGGAGGAGATTATGAAAACGGGATCTATACTTTTAATAAGGTAACAAGCACTCCTCACTCGAATGTTTAAAGGCCTTACAAGGTTGTCAATTTAGCTTGCCTTGCATGAAGATTAACCCTAAGACTTTAAATACTTTAAAGACAGCCAAAATGAGGACTGTACAGTAGGTTAATCACTGTGACCTACAAGGAGAGCGTTTCGGGGAGGGAGTGGGATTATTCCTGCTATGTTTCTGCCAGAGGAAGAATTACCCTGACACCATCAATACAGAGAGAGAGGAGGAAGGAGCATCATCCCTGAAGCAGGGATTAAACAGCTGAGATTAATCCAGCGGTCCGTCAGGAAATTAAAGAGATAAGTGCGAGGATGTCTGAATGCAGCTTAGTTGAAAGGAAATCCATTTTCCTCGGCAGAGTGAACGAAGCGTCCTATTGGCTCACGTACAGCTCCTTGATGTTCAATGAAGAAGGAAGACAGAGCGGCGGAATAAATACGTGAAATGCTCCTTTTTCCCCCACACAATGCAATATCCCTGATCTGTTTGGCAGCCAATCACAGCACTTTGCTGCCGACTCTCTAGTTGTGGTTTCATTCAGTCTTCTCTCTAATTCAATATACCTTCAAACGTCCGGAATCTCTTTCGGAGACACTGGACAGAATCACAATTTGAATGAACCTGGTCAATCTCTTCCTGACTAGATTTCCTCCTATTGTTGCGTTCCCTTCAAAAAAAGTTTGCTGCTGCATAACAAGCCTACCAACTTCTGACGAGAACTTCTTTAACAGAAGTGCAGTCTGTCTGTCTATCTAACCATCTGTCTGTCTGTCTGTCTATCCGTATCTATTGATATCTGTCTAGAGAAACAGGGACTGTGTAATAGCCCCTGTTGTGATGAGGGGACTGATTGAAGCTGGTGTGGAGCAGTCATAACAATATTTTAGTATTTCATTCTTGGTTATTGACCTTCGACACAAACATGAACACTGCAATCTCTTCGCTTAATTGTTCAATTTCAGTCACTTTATAATTATTTAATAATTGACTCAATTGGATAATTGTCTTAATGGGATCGTTATAGCTGTCAAGGATGAGATGTGCTGTGTTCCTGTGTGTGTGTGTTCCTGTGTGTGTGTGTTCCTGTGTGTGTGTGTTCCTGTGTGTGTGTGTTCCTGCGTGTGTGTGTTCCTGTGTGTTTATGTTCCTGTGTGTGTGCCTGTGTGTGTGTTCCTGTGTGTGTGTGTGCCTATGTGTGTATGCTACAGCAGCACAGCTTCACACTGCTGGCTGTGTCACCTGGTCTACAGCAGCACAGCTTCAGACAACTAGCTGTGTCTCCTGTTCTACAGCAGCACAGCTTCACACTGCTGGCTGTGTCACCTGGTCTACTGCAGCACAGCTTCAGATGGCTAGCTGTGTCTCATGGGCTACAGCAGCACAGCTTCAGACTGCTAGCTGTCTAGGGGACATGTTCCGGGGTGTTCCAGAGAGAGGCCTGTGTTGGGACATGTTCCGGGGTGTTCCAGAGAGGGGCCAGTGTTGGGACATGTTCCAGGGGGTTCCAGAGAGGGGCCTGTGTTGGGACATGTTCTGGGGTGTTCCAGAGAGGGGCCTGTGTTGGGACATGTTCCGGGGGGTTCCAGAGAGGGGCCTGTGTTGGGACATGTTCCGGGGGGTTCCAGAGAGGGGCCTGTGTTGGGACGTGTTCCGGGGGGTTCCAGAGAGGGGCCTGTGTTGGGACATGTTCCGGGGGGTTCCAGAGAGGGGCCTGTGTTGGGACATGTTCCGGGGGGTTCCAGAGAGGGGCCTGTGTTGGGACATGTTCCGGGGGGTTCCAGAGAGGGGCCTGTGTTGGGACATGTTCCGGGGGGTTCCAGAGAGAGGCCTGTGTTGGGACATGTTCCGGGGGGTTCCAGAGAGAGGCCTGTGTTGGGACATGTTCCGGGGGGTTCCAGAGAGAGGCCTGTGTTGGGACATGTTCCGGGGGGTTCCAGAGAGGGGCCTGTGTTGGGACATGTTCCGGGGGGTTCCAGAGAGGGGCCTGTGTTGGGACATGTTCCGGGGTGTTCCAGAGAGGGGCCTGTGTTGGGACATGTTCCGGGGGGTTCCAGAGAGGGGCCTGTGTTGGGACATGTTCCGGGGGGTTCCAGAGAGGGGCCTGTGTTGGGACATGTTCCGGGGTGTTCCAGAGAGGGGCCTGTGTTGGGACATGTTCCGGGGTGTTCCAGAGAGGGGCCTGTGTTGGGACATGTTCCGGGGGGTCCAGAGAGGGGCCTGTGTTGGGACATGTTCCGGGGGGTCCCAGAGAGGGGCCTGTGTTGGGACATGTTCCGGGGGGTTCCAGAGAGGGGCCTGTGTTGGGACATGTTCCGGGGTGTTCCAGAGAGGGGCCTGTGTTGGGACATGTTCCGGGGGGTCCCAGAGAGGGGCCTGTGTTGGGACATGTTCCGGGGGGTCCCAGAGAGGGGCCTGTGTTGGGACATGTTCCGGGGGGTTCCAGAGAGGGGCCTGTGTTGGGACATGTTCCGGGGTGTTCCAGAGAGGGGCCTGTGTTGGGACATGTTCCGGGGGGTCCCAGAGAGGGGCCTGTGTTGGGACATGTTCCGGGGGGTTCCAGAGAGGGGCCTGTGTTAGGTGGGTTGTTGCAGCTGTTGACCTGGGCTGAGAGAGGCCCAGCGCAGAGGGTGGAAGGTTAAACATGGGAGCCCCTGGACTCTCACTAATGGGTTGATCATTATTATCAGACTGCTGGTCTAAAGTGCTCTAATGGGTTGATAATTGTTATTTAACTCACAATCTAATGGCTTAATCATTATAATCAAACTAATGGTCTGATGAGCTGATACTTGTTATTGAACTCATGGTCTAATATGTTGATATTGTTATCAAACCAACTGGCTTATTGTCAATCTTCCTTCAATGTAGATTGACCTGTGTGTTCATATTCATTCACTGTTACTGGAATAGATTTTGTTGGCCCATTTCGGCTCCCTTGCCTAACTAACTGTGTCAGTAATCATTGTCACTTATACACAGCAATATGTTTTGGTTTCCCTACGTTGCTTGGGTGACAGCTATGAGGGGCTCTAAGCACTAAGACAAGACTGAGAAGGTCTTCACTCAGGTGTGTCTCTCTCTCTCTGCAGGGGGAGGTCGGCCTACAGGGAACTCCCGGAGACAAGGTAGGGGGGAGGGGGAGGGAGGAGTGGGGGAGTCCGGAAGTGGGGTGGAGGGGTATGGGGTGGATTGGGAAACGTGGGGTGGGGAGGAGTGAGGGGGGAGTGGAGAGGTGGGGGTGCAGGGGAGAGGTGGGGGTGCAGGGGAGAGGTGGTGGTGCAGGGGAGAGGTGGGGGTGCAGGGGAGAGGTGGGGGTGCAGGGCGAGGGGGAGGAGTGGGTGTGGAGGGGGAGGGAGAGGGGGAGGAGAGTAGCCATGACACCTGGGAGAGCTGGAAGGTTCCACGGAACCCACTTAGAAGTTCCTAAATTCCTGAATTAAACCACGACATGAGAATGAAAAGGGACTTAATAACCCTAATCTTCGTCATGGTTACCCAGGTTGTGGGGGTGGCTTACTATATTAAAGGTTTATGTGGACACTAGGTTTTATGAGTTTATCTTCAGTCCCTCTGCCACAAACCCTGATTCAATTAAAAGTTTCAAGGTTTTGAGATCATCCGAAATTCAGGACCCGCCATAAGTACTGGTAATACATTAAAAACAGCAGGCTGACTTCTAGTCTTATTTGAAAGGTAGTGTATCCTGTTTGATCTTGGTAGATGGCTGGATTAATAGTTTTTTACGTGACAGAACAGACGTATGACACTGCTACTGCCCTCCATCAATAGCTCCTCCAGGGATTAGAAAAGAAAATATCTCCAAAGCGTTCTCTAATCAGGGACGCTGTTTCCCACCCCCGTACAGCGACTTTACACAGCGACGAAAGACGGTTTGCAAGTCACACTTCACCAGTGACTGTATTCATGGCTGGGTGTGTAGGTAGTGCTAATCCTGGAATATATTTCCATGGCAAACGGTAAGCTTGCTGTGTGGAGACATATTAGCCTATGAAACAGGATATGCTCTAATGACATAACACTTCCATGGCCCCCCCCACTCCCCCATGCTCTGGGAACGGCTGTGTCTGGGATAGTGGACAGTGGTGGATGTGTTTGTGTGTTTGAAAGTGTGTAGGGAGGCCACTTTGCTATGCTTCGACCACACATGTTTAGTGACCGTTGGTGTGTGTATGAGTGTGTTGTGGTGCACTACGCCACATGTTTAGTGTATGTTGTGTGTGTGTCTGTGGGTGTCTCTGTGTGTGTGTGTTTGTGTGCATGTGTCTGTGTGTGTGTGTAACTCCTCAATAATCAGTGTCCTTCTCCTCAGGGCGACCCAGGTACCTCAGGTGCCCTGGGGCAGAGCGGCACTGCTGGACAGAAGGTAAGCTTCCAGAACATTCCTCTGACTGTCCTCTGCAACATCCACCGCATCACCCCCTTAAAGACACACTGCGTCTACCGTAGCAGGAACCAGCTTCTTACGTTTGCGCAACCAAATAAGATTCCCGCTCTGTAAGATATGAGAGGGCGTGATACTGATCTGACCAGAGCGGACCTCCTCTGAGTCGAGGCAGAGCTAGTGTTTTACAGCGCAGTGAAACGCTGTCCTGGCACCCTGAAATAGGAGAGGATACTTGGGCTTTATCGACTGGCTGAGGTTCTGAAACTCTACTACTCGCCCTACAACAACTGGGCCAACAATTAGTTCCAAGACATCTCAGATATGCCTGGCACGGAGGAAGGGAGAGGGTATGTGTGTGTGTACTTGTGTTTGAGAAAGAAGTTGCGTGTGTGTGTTAATGCACATGTGTATGTAAGGGCACGTGTGTGCGCGTGAATCTCGGTACGTGTGTAGGTGTCTGTACATGTACAGTATATGTGTGTATGCATGTGTGTCTATGTCCATGTGTGTTTTGAGTGTGTGTATTTCTATTCACATGTGTATGTCTGTTCATGTGTGTCTGTGCATGTGTGTGTGTGTGTGTGTGTATGTTTCTGTGCTCATGTGTTTGTGTTCCTATCATTATGTGCATGTGTGTGTGCGTGTGTGTGTGTGTGTGTGTGTGCGTGTGTGCGTGTGTGCGTGTGTGTAAGGAACAGGGCTATCTTGCCTGTGAGGTACCAGACAGTCCACAGTACTTACAGTGGGAATACATCCTCGCTGTGTAAGTGACTATAATCTTTGAAAGGAGGAAGTCTCTCATCCGGCTCTGTAGGGTCATGGTTAGTGACCTTAACCCTCCTCCGGGCCTGTAGGGTCATGGTTAGTGACCTTAACCCTCCTCCGGGCCTGTAGGGTCATGGTTAGTGACCTTAACCCTCCTCCGGGGCTGTAGGGTCATGGTTAGTGACCTTAACCCTCCTCTGGGCCTGTAGGGTCATGGTTAGTGACCTTAACCCTCCTCCGGGCCTGTAGGGTCATGGTTAGTGACCTTAACCCTCCTCCGGGGCTGTAGGGTCATGGTTAGTGACCTTAACCCTCCTCTGGGCCTGTAGGGTCATGGTTAGTGACCTTAACCCTCCTCCGCTCCTGGGCCTGTAGGGTCATGGTTAGTGACCTAACCCTCCTCTGGGCCTGTAGGGTCATGGTTAGTGACCCTAACCCTCCTCTGGGCCTGTAGGGTCATGGTTAGTGACCCTAACCCTCCTTTGGGCCTGTAGGGTCATGGTTAGTGACCCTAACCCTCCTCTGGGCCTGTAGGGTCTCCATCCTTTCTCCCTCTATCTCTCTATCCTCTCCTCAAGTGTGGTCAAGAGGCTCTTTTCACAACCACAACCATCACCATTTCCTGTCTGAGTCGGCCATTGGGGAAAATGGGAAATGGGCCACTCTGGTAGCCGGACTGAGGCTGGAGGTTGAGGATGGAGGCTGAGGATGGGGCTGGAGGCTGGGGCTGGAGGCTGGGGCTGGAGGCTGAGGATGGGGCTGGAGGCTGGGGCTGGAGGCTGGGGCTGGAGGCTGGGGCTGGAAGATGGGGCTGGAGGCTGAGGATGGGGCTGGAGGCTGTGGCTGGAGGCTGAGGATGGGGCTGGAGGCTGGGGCTGGAGGCTGGGACTGGAGGCTGAGGATGGGGCTGGAGGCTGGAGGATGGGGCTGGAGGCTGGGGCTGGAGGATGGGGCTGGAGGCTGTGGCTGGAGGCTGAGGATGGGGCTGGAGGCTGGGGCTGGAGGCTGGGACTGGAGGCTGAGGATGGAGGCTGGGGCTGGAGGCTGGGGCTGGAGGCTGTGGCTGGAGGCTGAGGATGGGGCTGGAGGCTGTGGCTGGAGGCTGAGGATGGGGCTGGGGCTGGAGGCTCAGGATGGGGCTGGAGGCTGGGGCTGGAGGCTGAAGATGGGGCTGGAGGCTGGGGCTGGAGGCTGAGGATGGGGCTGGGGCTGGAGGCTGGGGCTGGAGGCTGGGGCTGGAGGCTGGGGCTGGAAGATGGGGCTGGAGGCTGGGGCTGGGGCTGGAGGCTGGGGCTGGAGGCTGGGGCTGGAGGCTGGGGCTGGAGGCTGGGGCTGGAGGCTGGGGCTGGAAGATGGGGCTGGAGGCTGGGGCTGGGGCTGGAGGCTGGGACTGGAGGCTGGGGCTGGAGGCTGGAGGATGGGGCTGGAGGCTGGGGCTGGAGGCTGTGGCTGAGGATGGGGCTCGAAGCTGAGGATGGGGCTGGAGGTTGGGGCTGTGGCCGGTGTTGGGACCGTGTAGACTGCATGATCTGGGTATCTAAAGAGCAGGCTGTAGACTGATGACAATGGGCTGAACACTTGTGAACACTAGAGGCTGGTATTAGTCCCTTCACCATCAGACTGTCTTCCAGGGCAGAGCATCACTACATAGATGTCCCTTTTTTAACAGCCTGTGCACAAACCAGACAAAAAACTGAACTTACAGTTTGTGGAATTCAGAGCTATTCTGTCTTTTCTCCGTCTGTTAACACGTCCTCTTACTACACTCTATTACCAGAACTGGCATTGGGTTTCTCAGGCAGCGAGGCAGACAGCTATTTCAGACCTCCCCAGGGGGCAGTTGTAGTCCTTGAACTTTAGGACCTCACCATCACGGCTCTATGATACTATTGGTGGGGCTCATGCAGGGTGTTGGGGTAACATGTCGAACACACACAGACAGATCTACATGTCACAACTTCTTCGTCGAGCCCTTTTTACAAGCTGCCTCACAGCTGCCCACAGATCAGCCACTACAACCAGCCTGAACCCCCAAGGACAACCAGCTAAAACTCTCGCCCCAAATTCTTTGATTGGAACCTGGGAGAAACCTTGTGAGGAGCAGTTCAGCGCGGGATCCCTTCCTCCAGAGACGGCCGGTGACGCACAAAGGTGCAGACCAGGCTGGAGACAGTTATGCCATGCAAAAGTGAAAATGAAAGTAGCAGGTTGTGTAGATTGTTGCTTCTCCATGCAGACAACACTACACTGTACTGATGTATACTTAAGTGCAGAACACTCTGCTGACGCAGGAGGGAGAAGGCTGGTCATTAAACTGTGTTTGTGCTCTTTGACGACCAGAGTCACAAGCTCTCATGGGAAGTGGTCTGATCACTGTCACCCAGGCTGGGTACAGACTGCTGGGGGCAGGAGGAGGCCAGGCTGGGGGCAGGAGGAGGCCAGGCTGGGGGCAGGAGGAGGCCAGGCTGTGGGCAGGAGGAGGCCAGGCTGGGGGCAGGAGGAGGCCAGGCTGGGGGCAGGAGGAGGCCAGGCTGGGGGCAGGAGGAGGCCAGGCTGGGGGCAGGAGGAGGCCAGGCTGGGTCTAGACTACTGGGGGCAGGAGGAGGCCAGGCTGGGGGCAGGAGGAGGCCAGGCTGGGTCTAGACTACTGGGGGCAGGAGGAGGCCAGGCTGGGGGCAGGAGGAGGCCAGGCTGGGTCTAGACTACTGGGGGCAGGAGGAGGCCAGGCTGGGGGCAGGAGGAGGCCAGGCTGGGTCTAGACTACTGGGGGCAGGAGGAGGCCAGGCTGGGTCTAGACTACTGGGGGCAGGAGGAGGCCAGGCTGGGTCTAGACTACTGGGGGCAGGAGGAGGCCAGGCTGGGGGCAGGAGGAGGCCAGGCTGGGGGCAGGAGGAGGCCAGGCTGGGTCTAGAACGCTGGGGGCAGGAGGAGGCCAGGCTGGGTCTAGAACGCTGGTTGAACAGGAGGTGTTTCCTTGATGGTGGTGGTAAAAAGGATGATGAGGATGATGGTGATGATGAGGGTGGTGATGATGGTGATGATGGTGGTGATGATGATGGTGGTGATGATGGTGATGATGGTGATGATGGTGATGATGATGGTGGTGATGATGGTGATGATGATGGTGGTGTTGATGATGATGGTGATGATGATGATGGTGATGATGGTGGTGATGATGATGATGGTGGTGATGATGATGGTGATGATGATGATGGTGGTGATGATGATGATGGTGATGGTGATGATGGTGGTGATGATGAGGGTGGTGATGATGATGGTGGTGATGATGATGATGATGGTGGTGATGATGGTGGTGATGATGATGGTGGTGATGATGATGGTGGTGATGATGGTGGTGATGATGATGGTGATGGTAGTGATGATGGTGATGATGGTGGTGATGATGATGGTGATGGTGATGATGGTGGTGATGATGAGGGTGGTGATCCTGAGTGTGTTCAACAGTTCACACTGCCAAGAACTATCTCCACCCATCCACCGCAGCCTCACAGGTCCCAGGTTACCCTCTGGTGTGATGACACAGCTGTTACAAGGTCCCAGGTTACCCTCTGGTGTGATGACACAGTTGTTACAAGGTCCCAGGTTACCCTCTGGTGTGATGACACAGCTGTTACAAGGTCCCAGGTTACCCTCTGGTGTGATGACACAGCTGTTACAAGGTCCCAGGTTACCCTCTGGTGTGATGACACAGCTGTTACAAGGTCCCAGGTTACCCTCTGGTGTGATGACACAGCTGTTACAAGGTCCCAGGTTACCCTCTGGTGTGATGACACAGCTGTTACAAGGTCCCAGGTTACCCTCTGGTGTGATGACACAGCTGTTACAAGGTCCCCAAAAAAAGCGAAAAAATAGCTGGTGCTATTTTGCAGTTTCAGAAAATCAATTCCGCCACTGACCAGGAAAAACGTAGTCTAAAGTCATTGGCACGTTATTCAGATGCTATTTTAAGGGTGCATGCTTGGCCCGTGCGCACTGCTGGCGAGGCCAGGGTCTTCTTCCTGCGAAGCTGCGTTACATTGTTTTGATTTATTGTATGGATGTGTTACATTTCTTTCATGTCAATGAGTTCATGAGAAATCTCTATGTGAACTTGATTTGTAACAATTGTGGCAATTTCCTCCCACGCCTGTTTAACCAAAGCTAATTTGTCTGGGTTTCTTCTCCTATCTCCATCAGAATCAGAATCAGAATTCAGTTTATTCGCCATGTATGTTACACCAACACGGAATTTACTGTGGCAGGAAGATGCAAACAATAAACATATACGGGTCTTAAATTAAGTAAAAGAGTACAATGGTTAAACTAATTCTAAGAACTAAATAATTAAAAAATATAACAATTAAAATATATATATATATAAAAATAAGACTAAGAATTTGAATGAGCAGCATGAGTGGGCAAAATGAGAAAGTGAGTGCAATGAGAAAACTGCTCTGCCGTTCCCATACAATGTCACTTCTCTATCTGTTACGGCCCTGACTAGAACGTCGGTCTCCTCGGCTGTGAACCGCTCCTGGCGTGCGCCTGGCTAATCCGCCGTTATAATAGCAATCCACCATGGAACAAGCGCTGCTCTTAAAGGGAATGTGAGACGACACTCTGATTGGTTTATTGCACGTTACGCCCAAACCACACCCATTGTTAATGTAGCTACTTCAGACCAACCCATTTTAGACCCTGGCGCAAAGTCATGTATCCCACCGGTATATTAGCAACAGCGCTGGAGTCCCGCCCACAAAGTTACTTGCGCTTTGCGTTTAGATACTTGCGTTTCAGATTGTTAAAATAGGGCCCAGGGTGTGTGTGTATGTGTGTGTGTTTATGTGAACAAATCATCCATCTCCCCAGGATATGGTGTAGTGTAGTGTGTAATGATTATGATCATTCATTTAAATGCACACACACACACACACTGTATTACACACTCACACACAGGAATGTTTACAAGATCTCACCCTCTGTGAAAGATGTTTAATGAAGTTCCACATTCTGTTTCATGCTGGTGGACTCTTGTGTGTATTTGTTGTGTGTTTTATATTGTGTGTGTGTATGTGTTGTGTGTTTTATATTGTGTGTGTATGTGTTGTGTGTTTTATATTGTGTGTGTATGTGTTGTGTTATATTGTGTGTGTATGTGTTGTGTGTTTTATATTGTGTGTGTATGTGTTGTGTGTGTTATATTGTGTGTGTACGTGTTGTGTGTTTTATATTGTGTGTGTGCTGCTCTGGTGTGGTTGTCTTCTGTCAACCTGTCCACAGAAAACACATGTAAACTAGCTGCTGGCTAACTCTGCTGCAAATAACTTTTAATTGTGTGATGTCCCTGCAGAAATACACTATAATTATGGTGCCTCAGACTGACATTATAGCACTCATAGTTTCATGTTGTAGAGACGGCTTTAGAGGATGATGATGATGGTGAAGATGATGTTGATGGTGGTGAAGATGATGATGATGATGATGATGATGAAGATGGTGATGTTGATGTGGCATCACTTTACTATTTTGGCACCTTTCATAATAACACTAGAATTATGTTTATGGATTCACACTACGGTTTATGTTTTTTTTGCCTGAAAGGCTAGATTTAGAATTATCATACTGCTGCATGTAAAAAAATACATCACTTGTGTGTGTGTGTGCATGTGTGTGTGCATGTGTGTTTGTGTGCGTGTGTGTGTGTGCGTGCGTGTGTGCGTGTGTGTGCGTGTGTGTGTGCGTGTGTGTGTGTGTGCGTGGATGGGGATTTGGAAGCATTTTCCTGAGATTCTTTCAAGATCTTCAAGGACTAAGATCCTTAGAAGACTCGTGCCACAAACACTCCCACATAAACCTGTTACACATCCGAAACAACAAACAGCTTGCTCACGTTGTCTCTGAGACCAGCAGGCTGGAAGCCTCTTTTACCCCTTTTCCACCAACACAGAACGGGTTCCCTTTCAGTTTACGTTCCTCACTTTGAAACGCATGTCAAAAAGTATTTCCATCAAAATGCATTGTTTCAGAGCCCAAATAGTTAGTTTTCAGAAAAAATAGAAAACTGCGAACTGTGAGGACGTCAGTGGTCAGGTCGTATTCTACAGGGAAGAGAAAATGGAGATGGCAACTTCTGAGCACAAGCTGTAGCGTGAGAACCCGTACGCACAAGCTGTAGCGTGAGAACCCGCACGCACGAGCTGTAGCGTTAGAACCCGTACGCACAAGCTGTAGCGTGAGAACCCGCACGCACGAGCTGAACTAGCCGAAGACGTGGCCAGGACTGGCTTCCCTTGGACACAAGAATAAATAATGAATTAAACAAAAAAACACCCATCGTTGACATCGTTGTCACGGCCAGTAGAGAGACAGCCTGTCACGGCCAGTAGAGACAGCCTGACAAGGCCAGTAGAGACAGCCTGTCACGGCCAGTAGAGACAGCCTGACAAGGCCAGTAGAGACAGCCTGACAAGGCCAGTGGAGACAGCCTGTCACGGCCAGTAGAGAAACAGCCTGTCACGGCCAGTAGAGACAGCCTGACACGGCCAGTAGAGAGACAGGCCTGTCACGGCCAGTAGAGAAACAGCCTGTCACGGCCAGTAGAGAAACAGCCTGTCACGGCCAGTAGAGAGACAGCTGTCACGGCCAGTAGAGACAGCCTGTCACGGCCAGTAGAGACAGCCTGACACGGCCAGTAGAGAGACAGCCTGTCACGGCCAGTAGAGACAGCCTGTCACGGCCAGTAGAGACAGCCTGACACGGCCAGTAGAGAGACAGCCTGTCACGGCCAATAGAGACAGCCTGTCACGGCCAGTAGAGAGACAGCCTGTCACGGCCAGTAGAGAGACAGCCTGTCACGGCCAATAGAGAAACAGCCTGACACGGCCAGTGGAGACAGCCTGTCACGGCCAGTAGAGACAGCCTGTCACGGCCAGTAGAGAGACAGCCTGTCACAGCCAGTAGAGACAGCCTGTCATGGCCAGAGCTGTTTCCCTGTTTAGTTGAAGGTCCTGCTTCTCCCTGTCCCCTGCACCCACCTGCTGACACGGCTACACCTGAGCATGCAGGTTCTGTAGGCTCCACAGCCCAGTCGCTCCTCACCTGAGCATGCAGCTTCTGTAGGCTCCACAGCCCAGTCGCTCCTCACCTGAGCATGCAGCTTCTGTAGGCTCCACAGCCCAGTCGCTCCTCACCTGAGCATGCAGCTTCTGTAGGCTCCACAGCCCAGTCGCTCCACACCTGAGCATGCAGGTTCTGTAGGCTCCACAGCCCAGTCGCTCCTCACCTGAGCATGCAGCTTCTGTAGGCTCCACAGCCCAGTCGCTCCACACCTGAGCATGCAGGTTCTGTAGGCTCCACAGCCCAGTCGCTCCTCACCTGAGCATGCAGCTTCTGTAGGCTCCACAGCCCAGTCGCTCCTCACCTGAGCATGCAGCTTCTGTAGGCTCCACAGCCCAGTCGCTCCTCACCTGAGCATGCAGCTTCTGTGGGCTCCACAGCCCAGTCGCTCCTCACCTGAGCATGCAGCTTCTGTAGGCTCCACAGCCCAGTCGCTCCTCACCTGAGCATGCAGCTTCTGTAGGCTCCACAGCCCAGTCGCTCCACACCTGAGCATGCAGGTTCTGTAGGCTCCACAGCCCAGTCGCTCCTCACCTGAGCATGCAGCTTCTGTAGGCTCCACAGCCCAGTCGCTCCTCACCTGAGCATGCAGGTTCTGTAGGCTCCACAGCCCAGTCGCTCCTCACCTGAGCATGCAGCTTCTGTAGGCTCCACAGCCCAGTCGCTCCTCACCTGAGCATGCAGCTTCTGTAGGCTCCACAGCCCAGTCGCTCCTCACCTGAGCATGCAGCTTCTGTAGGCTCCACAGCCCAGTCGCTCCTCACCTGAGCATGCAGCTTCTGTAGGCTCCACAGCCCAGTCGCTCCACACCTGAGCATGCAGCTTCTGTAGGCTCCACAGCCCAGTCGCTCCTCACCTGAGCATGCAGCTTCTGTAGGCTCCACAGCCCAGTCGCTCCTCACCTGAGCATGCAGCTTCTGTAGGCTCCACAGCCCAGTCGCTCCTCACCTGAGCATGCAGCTTCTGTAGGCTCCACAGCCCAGTCGCTTCACTGCCACACAGCCCCCAAGCAGCACTGCAGGATGTTTACCACAGGAGAAAACCTTTCTTCTCAAGGTCAGCTACGAAATCGCTAAAGTGGGCCTGGTGTTTGCAGCAGACGTCATAGGAGTAGTTACATAGTGTATGTCAATCTGCTCTTCCGCCAAGATCTCACTTTTCACTTTTCTTCTCCATCAGGAACAAGTACAGGTACAAGAACAGGACATGTGTTGTTGCTGCTCCTCTCAAAAGTTTCCTAGAGTTTAACTTAAATAAATGGTTCTAAATGAACCTATTTCCTTGCGGGCTCAGTGTAGATGTTTATGGTTCAAAATTGAATTCTTACTAAACTAAATCTCAATCGTCTGTTAACTAACATTCTAAAAAGCAATTGATCTTATACATGAACCCCCCACCAAAAAAAACTATCAAGACAGTTTGGAACGTTTGACATGAGTCCCTCATATCCCTCCAGAAGTTTCCGGTGTGTGACCATGTGTGTGTCTCTGTAGTTCCTGTGTGTGACCATGTGACCATGTGTGTGTGTCTGCAGGGGGAAACGGGATCTCCCGGAGAGCCAGGCCACGAGGGGAAAGCAGGAACCAACGTAAGCTTCTATATTTGATCCGGCACTTTCTGTGTTTAACACATTTAAACATCCTCTGACGCAGAGCAGCGGAAATAAATTAGCATGTTAATTTAGCTTGGCCTGTTAAGTGTTTAGAGAAGGTGTGTTTCGTTTTTTACCTGCCCCCCCCCCCCCCCCCCCTGCCCTCTTTCAACGGTTCTAGCTAATATTAGCATCTGGTGTGCTATTTAAAGGCGGCGTGGCGTATTCTGAGGCTGCAGGGGACACCTGACACGTCGGCATGCCGACCGTGGTCATGTGGGCCGGGATCAGGTTGTGTCAGAGCAGCCTGCTGCATGCTAGCCTCAAGCTAATCCACACATGGCCAGTCCTCTCCCAGAGTGAGGGCTGATAGAGAACAGGACAGGGGCCGCTACGCATACAGACACCACAGCTCAGTATTCACACGTGGAAGGGCTTCGTTCAGCATAGCCTCGTCGTTGATGTCTGACGGAGAGCGTGACACACACGCCCGACTGACCGGGCCTGTGTTTAGCATCTCTTTCCCAGACAGAGAGAGGGATCAGTGATGAGATGTTTTGCCAGCGAATCGCTGAGCCCGTGGAAAGTCCCTTAAGGCATTTCCTGCCGTAACCTCCTTGGCATCCACCGGGCTGAGCCACAGATCTGCTACTGCAGATCCTGTTCCAGGAGGCTTGGAAGGCCTGCCATTCAGCATATCAACAGTGCTCCTCACAGCAGATAGACACGCAGCAGCTCCGCTCCTGCAGCGCTCCTGGAGCGCTCCTGGATCCCAGAGGCCTCTCTGCTCCTGGCACGGCACAGGCCGTAGTAAGAAACCACACCGGACCATCCTCTTGTCCCTCTTTAACTCCCGCATCTCCGCTAGATTTGAGAGAGACGCTTAATGAGGGCTCTCTCTCGGTGTGTGTGTGTGTGTGTGCACAGCGTTGCGTGTAATTAGCAGGCCAGCATACATAGCCCCCCACAGTGCTCACACCCCCTAACCCCCCCAACACCCCTACACCCCCCATAAGAACCCCCTCCCCAACACCCCTACACCCCCCATAAGAACCCCCCCCCCCCAACACACCCTGGCCCTCCCTCATCGATCCAATCTTGCCCCATCCCGGCTACAAATCTCCAGCTCTGAATACAGCCTAATGAGGTTCCCTCTACCACCTCTCCCCTTTTATCCTCCGTCTCCACATCTTCTTCCCTCTTTGGGGGGGGTGAGGTGACCGGGGGGGGGGGGGGGGGGGGTGAATTTTTAAACACAGATGTCCAGTGTGTGTTCACTTATAACAAGACCGTTTCCTGGGAGAGTGGGCAGGGTGCAGACCAGCCCCTCTCCCCCTTAAGGTATCATTAGAAACTCTGTGTGTGTGTGTGTGTGTGTCATTAGAACATGCCAGGAGCAGATAGGGTGCCCTCAGAAGATCAACACCATACATCATTTAGAGGCAGCCCCAGTCTAACCCGAGCACAGGCTTCGCTCTCTCCACCTCCTCCTTTCATCTCCTCATCCCCTCCTCCTCTTCCCCTCCCCTCCTTCTCTCCTCCTCTCTTCATCCCCTCCTCCTCTTCCCCTCCCCTCCTTCTCTCCTCCTCTCTTCATCCCCTCCTCCTCTTCCCCTCCCCTCCTTCTCTCCTCCTCTCTTCATCCCCTCCTCCTCTTCCCCTCCCCTCCTTCTCTCCTCCTCTCGTCATCCCCTCCTCGTCTTCCCCTCCCCCCTTCTCTCTTCCTCTCTTTCATCCCTTCCTCCTTTCACCCTCTCATTCCATGTCCCTTCAGCAAGCACAAAGGTTCCAATTTTTTTAAAATAGGTCCTATTTTACCTGACTTGCCAGAAGGTTTGTCACACATATCCATCTGACAAGTCATCCTTAGAAAACAGTTTGGAAAAGAGCAGGCACACACAAAAACGACTTAGCATGTGATTGGAAGAACCATCTGTCTATCACTGTCTATCCCGGGCTAACCATGTCCATAGCTATCAGTAGTTCCTCAGATTCTGATTGGTCCGAACCACTGTGGTTTGGGCACAAACAAATAAATTAAAAAACAATAAACAAAAAACAATAAACAAAGTTACGTATTTACACCAGCTACCCCAAATCGAATTTAAATCATTCGGAGAATACACAACGACTGTATTTTGTCAATATAAAAGTGAGAAATCCCTTCCTGTTCGGCCTCTTCTCCCAGTCCACTCCACAGTGACCGTAAGCACCCCCCTTAAAGGAAAACAGTTCATCTTTTAGAGGGCAAACAATCCTGCAGTGGAATGAAATGGAACCAACCTGCCCTGGTGTTCTTCACTTCCACCCTTTAGCTGTAGTCCTCCTCAAGCTCGCCCCCACATGATGTCAATCCCCTGGGTACCCCTCTTTTACGTCATCGCAGCCTGCCTTCCCCTCACCGAGTACCCCCCTCATTCTCTTCTCCCTCTTACATTGCTTGGGTCCCCTGCACCGATTAGGCCCCTGTCTCCTACGGTTTGACCTCTACCCACACTCTACCATCCTAACTATGCCCCCAGTTTTGCACGTTCTCCGACTTTCTCCCCCCCAATGACCTCGCATCCCTCTTCCCCGTCCGCGCCACTCACCTACCATGGCTATTCCACCACCCATGTCCGCCGCCTCCCCCCCCCTCCCCTTTTTGTCATGTATGCTCCTGCCCTCTTCTAATTTGTTTGACGGT
>CM042857.1:18318609-18375169 GCA_023658055.1 Thaleichthys pacificus | reverse complement strand
CTTTCCTTTCTCAGATCCCCCCTCCCTCTCCTTCTGAATCTCCATCCTGGAGTTGCTGATGCAGAACAAGGAGGTGAAGAGATTCATTTCCTCAGATCTAATCACGCTGCGCTGGACTGACCTAAGAGGACAAGGGTCCCGTAGGAACCAGACCCACACTCACTCTGCATGTCTCTCTGCTGCCTGCCTCTCTGCTGCCTGTCTACACTCTGACTGCTGCTCTGCTGCCTGTCTCTCTGCTGCCTGTCTCTGCTGCCTGCCTCTCTGCTGCCTGCCTCTCTGCTGCCTGTCTCTCTGCTGCCTTCCTCTCTGCTGCCTGTCTCTCTGCTGCCTTCCTCTCTGCTGCCTTCCTCTCTGCTGCCTGTCTCTCTGCTGCCTTCCTCTCTGCTGCCTGTCTCTCTGCTGCCTTCCTCTCTGCTGCCTGTCTCTCTGCTGCCTTCCTCTCTGCTGCCTGTCTCTCTGCTGCCTTCCTCTCTGCTGCCTGTCTCTCTGCTGCCTTCCTCTCTGCTGCCTGTCTCTGTCTCTGTGTCTACACTCTCTAGTCATACTACCTGTCTGTGTCTCCTCATAGAGACAGACTGTAGAGAGACCTCCTCCCCCCTCCTCCCCCTCTCCTCCCCTCCTCCTCCCACCTCCTCCCCTCTCCTCCACTTCCCACCTCCTCCCCCCTCCTCCCCTCTCCTCCCACCTCCTCCCCTCTCCTCCACCGTGTTCCAGCAGAGCAGAGGGTGGACAATGAAGAGTCTTGTACAGGGCCCTCTGCCCCTCCAATACCTCCTCCTCACACACACACACACACACACACACTCTCTCTCTCTCTCAAGTAAAGGATTCTCTTTGAATCTCTTCCACCACCCGAAATTCAGGCTTCTCTCTGGTCATGTGTGTGTCTGTGTCTGTACTGGAGAACATTGAGTTCATCTGTCACTTCTGAGGAAAAGTTGGGAGAAGGGAGGAGAGGAGAGGAGGATGAATGAAGGAGAGGGAGAAGGGAGCAGAGGAGGGAAGGGAAGAAGGAGAGGAGGGAGGGAGGGAGGAGAGGAGGAAGGGAGGAGAGGGGGAGACACCTGTTGTGGCAGTGTTAGTATTTCTCTCATGTCTGCTGCAGAGCGTGTAGGGAAGAGCGTGTAGGGAAGATCCTGCGTTCTCCAGGGGACTGGGACAGCTCCTCCTTTATGAGCGTGCTTGATATTCGGGACATGCTCCAGCCTTAAGAGCCCATGATTCATTGCATGAGACGAAGCAAGCTGTAGCTGAGATCCAGAGCTCTAACTAATAATAGTCCATCCTGCCTGCCTGCCTCTCCCCTGTGAACCCCTTAATGCTGCCCCAACACTCAGCACCTAGTAAAAGTTGTTTTAGAAAAATACGCCGGTCAAACTCACTCCACACACACCTCCACTAACCCCCGCCGAGCGCTCTTGGAAAACTTTAATAAGACAAGGAGAGAAGGTCAGCGTCCTCTGACAGGTGGTGGAGGTTATAATTGCTCTGAAGCCCATCCTGGTGGGTACTGAGAGGCTGTTTAATGGCAGGAACCCACGCTGGAGCAGGTACCATCTACTAAAGGGGAGAGAGAGGGATGGGAGGGACTGGGAGAGAGAGGGAGAAACTGGGAGAGAGAGTGAGACTGGAGAGAGAGGGGGACTGGGAGAGAGAGTGGGACTGGGAGAGAGAGGGGGACTGGAGAGAGAGAGATGGGGACTGGGAGAGAGAGGGGGACTGGGAGAGAGAGGGGGGGACTGGGAGAGAGAGGGGGACTGGGAAGAGAGGGGGGACTGGGAGGAGAGTGGGGACTGGGAGAGAGAGTGGGACTGGGGAGAAGAGGGGGACTGGGAGAGAGAGGGAGACTGGAGAGTGAGAGGGGACTGGGAGAGAGAGGGAGACTGGAGGAGAGAGGGACTGGGAGATAGAGGGGGACTGGGAGAGAGAGTGGGACTGGGAGGAGAGGGAGGGGGACTGGGGGAGAGGGGGGGGCTGGGAGAGAGAGGGATGGGAGGGACTGGGAGAGAGAGGGGACTGGAGAGAGAGGGGACTGGGAGGAGAGGGAGAGAGGGGACTGGAGAGAGAGGGGGCTGGGAGAGAGGGTGGACTACCGGGAGAGCGAGGGATGGGAGGGGACTGGGGAAGAGGGGGGGACTGGGACGAGAGGGGGGACTGGGTGAGAGAGGGTTGGGAGGGAGGGGACATGGGAGAAGAGGAGGGGGGGGGGGGACTGGAAGAGAGAGGGGCGGGGGGGGGGACTGTGGGGAGAGAGGGAGGGCGCGGGGCACTGGGAGTAGAGAGGGGGGCCTGGTGAGAGAGGGGGGACTGGTAGCGCAGATAAGGGATGGTAGAGGACCTGTGCGAGCGAGGAGGTGGCCTGGAAGAGCGAGGGGACTGCAGTATGGGACTTGGGAGAGCGGCAAGAGACTGGAGGGCTGGTCGCTCTCTTTCTTTTCTTGGGCATTTGCTTCTTTTACTTGTATTTACTTTATCTCTCTTTTTTCCCTTTTCTCTTGTACGGTCCTTTGTATAGAAGACTATAGTCTACTGTTTGGTTGACTTTTCTCTTATATATTTGTACCTGTGTGATATATTTGTTTACTTTGTATGATGACTTCTGATTTATTTTCTTTATAAGAGGGGTTCTTGGTGAGAGAGGGATGGTAGGGGACTCTGGATAGTAGGGATTGTTTGGACTTGAGCGATGTTATTCGAGTTTTCTCTTTATAGAGTGGTGACTGTGTAATAGATATTGATTGAGTGCTGGGATATCTCTTTTTACTTTTGTAGCTATTTATGTGTTGTACTGGTTTAGGATTGATTGGATACTTTTTAACTTTTGATTATATGTTTTACTTGTTTCTAAGGATCGTTATTTTTACTGGTGGTATATGATAGTTTTTCAACTTGATATGTATAGTGGATTTATTACTTGTAGAGATGAGATGGTGACTATCGTTTATGATTGGGTGACTGTTAGATATATGGATTGGGATGACTTGGATAGAGATAGGGGTACTTGCGATATATATAATGAGGGATATTGGTATATATGTATCTTGAGGAAGGGTGTGCACTTTATATAGAGGGGGATACCTGGGAGAGAGGATTTACCGGGGACTGGGAGAGGGTGACATTTATATATATATAATTTAGATTAGTATTGAAATGGTACTGTGGAAGTATATAATTAAATTTTGATATTTTTATTATATATATTTTGATATACATATCTATAATAGGGGACAGACCCGAGATATTATAAAAAGTAGCACAGCCATCAGAATCCTGGACGAGTGACTTTGGTCTCTGTATTGATGTGGGCTTTCCTGACTCCAAAATGCCTTCCTTCTTTTATTAAAGTTTCAGACATCTCATATATGGCCTGGCCGCGCAGACTACATATCTCCCCCCCCCCCTCTCCGCCAGTCCCCTCCTCATCCTGAGTCTCTCTCTCTCTCTGAAGAGTGCAGGTAGCTATTGACGCAGGTGTTGTCTATACCCATTTGCAGAACTGCTGATGTGGTGTTCGCTTCTTTTGTACGGCCGACTCTTCCTCTCAGTTAGTCCTCTGTCCTGAAGACAGAGTTTCTGTGCGTGTTCCCCCCCCCGCCCCCCGCCCCGCGCGGCCTGCCCTGCTGCTTCCTGGACCGTCCACCAGGGGGCACTGTGTGGCTGTGGATGTCTGCTGCGGGCGGCACAGGCAGCGCATCATCATCATCTCGCCACAAAATAGGTGTGCAGCACATCTAGATGCTTCTCTGGCGGGGGCGGACTCTTCTGTGTGTGTGTGTGTGTTTGCTTTTCTCTTTAAGACTGACATGGTTCCCTCAGGCCTCCAGCTCGGTGGTGATTGGCTGTGTGTGTTTAGCTTCTCGTTTATCTACCTACCGTGTCACCCAGAGCAGAGCAGGGCAGCGTGGGAGATGTAGTGTGGGTGGATACAAGTGGATCACAGCATAGATCACTGTTATTTTGGCTACCTGACAAACTTTTTGTGAGCTATGTGTTTGTTTGTGTGTGTGTGCATGAATGTGTGTATGTTTGTGTGCATCCATGTGTGCATGCGTGTGTGTGTGTGTCTGCGTGTGTGTCTGTGTGCATGCTGATGTACAATATGACAGACCTGTTTAAGGTATATGAGTAATGCCAGCTTATGTTGATACACAAACACAGGTTTGTCGTGTGTGTGTGTGTGTGTGTGTGTGTGCAGGCCTACGGGATGTCTGCGCTGCCTCTCAGCCTGATGTGTGTGTGTGTGTGTGTGTGTGTGCAGGCCTACGGGATGTCTGTGCTGCCTCTCAGTCTGATGTGTGTGTGTGTGTGTGTGTGCAGGCCTACGGGATGTCTGTGCTGCCTCTCAGTCTGATGTGTGTGTGTGTGTGTGCAGGCCTACGGGATGCCTGTGCTGCCTCTCAGTCTGATGTGTGTGTGTGTGTGTGTGTGTGCAGGCCTACGGGATGCCTGTGCTGCCTCTCAGTCTGATGTGTGTGTGTGTGTGTGTGTGTGTGTGTGTGCAGGCCTACGGGATGTCTGCGCTGCCTCTCAGTCTGATGTGTGTGTGTGTGTGTGTGCAGGCCTACGGGACTGTCTGTGCTGCCTCTCAGTCTGATGTGTGTGTGTGTGTGCAGGCCTACGGGATGTCTGCGCTGCCTCATCAGCCTGATGTGTGTGTGTGTGTGTGTGTGTGCAGGCCTACGGGATGCCTGTGCTGCCTCTCAGCCTGATGTGTGTGTGTGTGTGTGTGTAGTGTGCAGGCCTACCGGGATGGTCTGTGCTGCATCTCAGTCTGATGTGTGGGTGTGGTGGTTTGTGCAGGCCTACGGATGTCTGTGCTGCCTCTCAGTCTGATGTGTGTGTGTGTTGTGTGCAGGCCTACCGGGATGCCTGTGCTGCCTCTCAGTTCTGATGTGTGTGTGTGTGTGTGTGTGTGTGCAGGCCTACGCGGATGCCTGTGCTGCCTCTCAGTCTGATGTGTGGTGTGTGTGTGTGTGTGTGTGTGTGCAGGCCTACGGGATTGTCTGCGCTGCCCTCTCAGTCTGATGTGTGTGTGTGTGTGTGTGCAGGCCTACGGGATGTCTGTGCTGCCTCTCAGTCTGATGTGTGTGTGTGTGTGCAGGCCTACGGGATGTCTGCGCTGCCTCTCAGCCTGATGTGTGTGTGTGTGTGTGTGTGTGCAGGCCTACGGGATGCCTGTGCTGCCTCTCAGTCTGATGTGTGTGTGTGTGTGTGTGTGTGTGCAGGCCTACGGGATGTCTGCGCTGCCTCTCAGCCTGATAAAAGGCTCTCGCAGCGTGCTGTACGAGCGGCTGGAAAAACACAGAGGACCTGGAGGAGGTGGAGCAACAGATAGACAAGCTCCGAGCCAAGGTAGCTGTCTCTCTCTCTCTCTCTGTATATATATGTATACATTTCTATATCTCTCTATCTCTGTCTCTCTATATATCTCTCTCTCTGTGTATATATATATATATATCTCTGTCTGTCTCTTTATCTCTCTCTCAATTAAATGTTTTCAATTCAATAATTCTTTATTGGCATGCATGAGTGAGCATTGTCCTCAACCCCTGAGATGAAGCACACCTAGCACTGATCACCAAGGAAAACCTACACTAATGCACGTGTGTCTGTGTGTGTGTGTGTGTCCTGTGTGTGCGTGTGTCTGTGTGTCTTGTGTGTGTGTCTGTGTGTGTGTGTCTGTGTTGTGTGTGTGTGTGTCTGTGTGTGTGTGTGTGTGTCTGTGTGTATGTGTGTGTGTGCGTGTGTCTGTGTGTGTCTGTGTGTGTGTGTGTGTGTGTCCAGTGTGAGGACGGCCGCCCCCTCTCCTCCAGGGACAGGCGGAGTCTGGAGGACCTGGAGGCCAGGCTGGAGCTGCTGCTCCGCCGGGGGCGCCACCTGGAGGTGGCCCAGGGACACTGCTGGGGCAAGGTGGGCCGCGCCCTGCGGCCTGTCAAGGTGAGGCTCACACACTCACACACAGGTACACACACACACACTCCCAGACACACACACACACACAGCAGGGGCTGGACCCTGACCCAGCCAGACAGGCCTCTAGCTTCCTGTTTGCTCCCATGTTCTCCGTGAACCTTCCTCCTGGAGTCCTCCTCAGCAGACGGCTGGAGGTGCTCCTGACACCAGGCTCAGTTCGGCCATGTTGTCGTGTTGGGGGCGACGCGGACACAAATGCGTTTCTTTGTCGGTCGAAAACAGCAACGTTCTCTGTTTCTTTAGAAAACCTTTGAAGAGACCATCTCTGTTGCTGTGTATATTGTCTGAGTCAGCGGCAACTTCAGGCCCTTGATCCCGCCTGGATCGACGGCATGTGTGAGTGTGTGTGTGTGTGTGTGTGTGCATGCTTGTGACAAAGGATGGCTTGCTAATGACATTCCCCAGACTCAGTCACACCTTAATGAGTCTTTAGATGTATACTGTGGAGTCCAGGACTGCTCCGTCAATCACACTCCTCCCCCTGTGTGTGTGTGCGTGTGCGTGTGTGCGTGTGCGTGTGTGCGTGTGTGTGTGTGGTGCGCGCACGCTGCAAGACCAGTCCTCAGGGATCAGTGATTGACAGGCAGGGGGGGGGGGGGGGGGTGTGTGTCAGTTTCATCAGGTTATCATTGTGTTCAGCTTCATCTTAGTCCGTCATTAGCACACATGATGATGTGTCCTAATTGGACGGCCTTATCACATGACCCTGTCAGTCGGGGCTCATTGGTGGTTGTGTGTTTGAGACAGAACTAGGGCTCCGTTTGGCTGGTGATGGAAGGACTGTAAGTCAGTGGTTACAGGCACTGTCCATCTAAAGGGACTGTATGGTGCGTCTGCTTAATTCTGCTCAGTGAACACTTTATGTATTATTATGTGTTAATGTGCAGGCGGCTAGTTGAGCAACAGCAGAATCCAGTGTAAGGTTTGTATTAACTGGGTTACAGTATATATCATACAGTACAGACTGGAACCAGTGTCTATAGTACACTATATTACTGCAGTACATGCTGCTGCAGTGTTTACAGTACTACAGTACTACAGTACATGCTGCTGCAGTGTTTACAGTACTACAGTACAGGCTGCTGCAGTGTTTACAGTACTACAGTACTACAGTAACAGGCTGCTGCAGTGTTTACAGTACTACAGTACATGCTGCTGCAGTGTTTACAGTACTACAGTACTACAGTACAGGCTGCTGCAGTGTTTACAGTACTACAGTACTACAGTACATGCTGCTGCAGTGTTTACAGTACTACAGTACATGCTGCTGCACATGCTGCTGCAGTGTTTACAGTACTACAGTACATGCTGCTGCAGTGTTTACAGTACTACAGTACAGGCTGCTGCAGTGTTTACAGTACTACAGTACTACAGTACAGGCTGCTGCAGTGTTTACAGTACTACAGTACATGCTGCTGCAGTGTTTTACAGTACTACAGTACTACAGTACAGGCTGCTGCAGTGTTTACAGTACTACAGTACTACAGTACATGCTGCTGCAGTGTTTACAGTACTACAGTACATGCTGCTGCACATGCTGCTGCAGTGTTTACAGTACTACAGTACATGCTGCTGCAGTGTTTACAGTACAGGCTGCTGCAGTGTTACAGTACTTCAGTACATGCTGCTGCAGTGTTTAGAGTACTACAGTACTTCAGTACATGCTGACTGCAGTGTTTAGAGTACTACAGTACTTCAGTACATGCTTGCTGCAGTGTTTACAGTACTTCAGTACATGCTGCTGCAGTGTTTAGAGTACTACAGTACTACAGTACAGGCTGCTGCAGTGTTTACTACATTTACATTTAGTCATTTAGCAGACGCTCTTATCCAGAGCGACTTACAGTAAGTACAGGGACATTCTCCCCGAGGCAAGTAGGGTGAAGTACCTTGCCCAAGGACACAACGTCATTTGGCACGGCCGGGAATCAGAACTGGCAACCTTCAGATTACTAGCCCGATTCCCTAACCGCTCAGCCATCTGACTCCTGTTTACTGCAGGAGAGAGGGCCAAGGAGAGGAAGAGAGGGAAATGGAGATGGAGAGTGTACTAGGGAGATGAGGAGAGGGGGAGGAGAGGGAATAGGGGAGGTAGTTTGGGAGGGAGAGAGGGTTCGGGAGAGAGGGTTTGGGAGAGGGGCAGGCGGAAGGAGAGGGAGATGTGGAGGGAGAGAGAAGTGAGTGACAGATTGAGGAGAGGGAGTTCGAAGGAGAAGTGAAGAGAGGGTGAGGAAGGAGAGAGCGAAGGGAAAGGGTGGATCCAGAGGCAGATGGGGAGGAATACAAGATAAAAAGCGTGAGGGAGAGAGGGAGGGAGGGAGGGAGAGAGGGAGAGAGCTAGCAGGTGGAAGGAGAGAACAGGGGCAGATGGAGAAGAGGGAGACAGAAGGAGAGGGAGACTGAGAGCTACTTAAAGGATGGAGAGAGCAGGCAGATTGATATAAAGAAGGGAGGATGGAGAGGAGGAGGAGGGAAGAGGATGACAGTGAAGGTGAGGTAGATGGAGGAGAGCGGTGTGGGAGGGGCAGGAGGAAACAAAGGAGGAAAGTGAGATGGAGGTGTTATGGAAATTGATGGGAGAGATATTATTCCTTTGACAAATGAAAAGGGAGTTATTTAAGTAACATCATATTAAATCATATGTATTTAACATAATGGAGAGTTTATTAAATCATGGGGAGCCACATGGCAGTAACACAAAGACAATTCCCCTAAACAAAGTTAAATCTCGTCTCCTAGACAGAACCACAGAGGATCCAGCAGACATTATCACGTTATTATGTTTGTTAGAGGTTTAGTATACTGTATTGTATATTATTTTGTATATTTAGGAAGTTTATTATATTTTAGCTTATCATAGATGTGATCTGTTCTGAGTACTTATATGTTATGTTATGCCAGGTTGCTTTGCGTTGTCGTGTCCTAAGAATGTCAGTCCCCAGTCTGACCTTGTGTTGTTCTGTGCATCTGACAATAAAAGAGACTTGACTTGACTCAAGCTGATGGCTCTGAACCCCCATCCTTCAGCCATGTTATACATACACATCTCAAGTCATCGGTCCATCCTTACAATCACAAGACATGATCATTGGATGGTTGGTTGATAAGGTGGTTGGATGGTTGGTTGGTTGGTCAGACAGGACTACAACACAGGTCCAGACAGGACTACAACACAGGTCCATACAGGACTACAACACAGGTCCATACAGGACTACAACACAGGTCCAGACAGGACTACAACACAGGTCATACAGGACTACAACACAGGACCATACAGGACTACAACACAGGTCCAGACAGGACTACAACACAGGTCCAGACAGGACTACAACACAGGTCCAGACAGGACTACAACACAGGACCATACAGGACTACAACACAGGTCATACAGGACTACAACACAGGTCCATACAGGACTACAACACAGGACCATACAGGACTACAACACAGGTCCATACAGGACTACAACACAGGTCCATACAGGACTACAACACAGGTCATACAGGACTACAACACAGGTCCAGACAGGACTACAACACAGGTCCAGACAGGACTACAACACAGGACCATACAGGACTACAACACAGGTCATACAGGACTACAACACAGGTCCAGACAGGACTACAACACAGGTCATACAGGACTACAACACAGGTCATACAGGACTACAACACAGGTCCAGACAGGACTACAACACAGGACCATACAGGACTACAACACAGGTCATACAGGACTACAACACAGGTCATACAGGACTACAACACAGGTCCATACAGGACTACAACACAGGGTCATACAGGACTACAACACAGGTCCAGACAGGACTACAACACAGGTCCAGACAGGACTACAACACAGGTCCAGACAGGACTACAACACAGGACCATACAGGACTACAACACAGGTCCATACAGGACTACAACACAGGTCATACAGGACTACAACACAGGTCCAGACAGGACTACAACACAGGTCATACAGGACTACAACACAGGTCATACAGGACTACAACACAGGTCCAGACAGGACTACAACACAGGACCATACAGGACTACAACACAGGTCCATACAGGACTACACACAGGTCCATACAGGACTACAACACAGGTCAGACAGACTACAACACAGGTCCAGACAGGACTACAACACAGGTCATACAGGCCTACACACACAGGTCCATACAGGACTACAACACAGGTCCATACAGTGCTACCCACATTCACGTACTACAACACATGTCCTACAGGACTAACAACACAGGTCATACAGGACGACAACACAGGTCCATACAGGACTACAACACAGGTCCATACATGGACTCCAACACAGGTCCAGACAGGACTACAACACCAGGTCCAGACAGGACTACAACACAGGGATCCAGACAGGGACTACAACACAGGTACCATACAGGACTACAACACAAGGTCCATACAGGCCTACAACACAGGTCCTACAGGAACTAACACACGGTCCAGACAGGACTACAACACAGGTCAAGACAGGACTACAACCACAGGTCCATACAGGCACTACAACACAGGTCCTACAGGACTACAACACAGGTCCCTACAGGAACTAACACACTGTCCATACAGGACTCCAAGCACAGGTCATACAGGACTACAACACAGGTCCATACAGGACTACAACACAGGTCCAACAGGACTACAGCACAGGTCATACAGGACTACAACACAGGGTCATACAGGACTACAAGCACAGGTCCAGACAGGACTACAACACAGGTCATACAGGACTACACACAGGTCCGACAGGACTACAACACAGTCCAGACAACTACAACACAGGTCATACAGGACTACAACACAGGTCATACAGGACTACACACAGGTCCAGACAGGACTACAGCACAGGTCATACAGGACTACAACACAGGTCCATACAGGACTACAACACAGGTCATACAGGATACAACACAGGTCCATACAGACTACAACACAGGTCCAGACCAGACTACAGCACAGGTCATACAGGACTACAACACAGGTCATACAGGACTACAACACAGGTCCAGACAGGGACTACAGCACAGGTCCATACAGGACTACAACACAGGTCATACAGGACTACAACACAGGTCCATACAGGACTACAACACAGGTCCAGACAGGACCTACAACACAGGTCCATACAGGACTACAACACATGTCCATACAGGACTACAACACGGGTCAGACAGGACTACAACACAGGTCCATACAGGACTACAACACAGGTCCATACAGGACTACAACACATGTCCACAGGACTACAACACAGGTCCAGACAGGACTACAGCACAGGTCATACAGGACTACAACACAGGTCCAGACAGGACTACAACACAGGTCATACAGGACTACAACACAGGTCCATACAGGACTACAACACATGTCCAGACAGGACTACAACACAGGTCATACAGGACTACAACACAGGTCCATACAGGACTACAACACATGTTCAGACAGGACTACAACACAGGTCCATACAGGACTACAACACAGGTCCATACAGGACTACAACACATGTCCAGACAGGACTACAACACAGGTCCATACAGGACTACAACACAGGTCCATACAGGACTACAACACATGTCCAGACAGGACTACAACACAGGTCATACAGGACGACAGGCTGACTGCCTCCCAGGCCAGTACAGGATGTTCTGTGGCCCCGCTTTGGCCTGTAATGGTGATCTTGATTGGACAGCTGTCAGGCAGCATGCTACGGTGACATCAGGTCTGGATGGCCACACGAAGTCTGACAGCCCCGAGAGTGTGTTCCTCACCTCGCTCCCCCCTCGTCCCTCCACTGTCTGCTCCCCCCAGCCCTGGTGGAGGACTCAGTGTGTTCTCTCTCTCCCCAGTCTCACCTCCAGCCCCAGCCAGACTGCTGAGCCAGACCATGCCAGGCCAGCCCATCTGGTGCTGGCTAGACTAATGACATGGTTCAGGGCTTAGGTTGTTGAAGCCTGGAGGACACTTCTCTAACACCCCCCCCCCCCCACCCCCTGTCCTCCCGTCCTCCCCCCTGCCCATACCTGCCCTGCACCTTCCTTTCAGTCACCTTCCATCCTTCCTCCTTTGTCTTCACCCGTTCTCCACCCCCCACATGTCCATCCCCCACCCTCCCCCCTGACCCCCCGCTGTCTCCCCCACCCTCCCCCCTGACCCTCCATGTCTCCCCCACCCTCCCCCCTGACCCTCCATGTCTCCCCCACCCTCCCCCCCCTGTCCTCCATCGTCCTTCCATATCCGTCCGGATGACAGACGGA
The DNA here is from genome assembly GCA_023658055.1 of Thaleichthys pacificus. Lineage (NCBI taxonomy): Eukaryota > Metazoa > Chordata > Actinopteri > Osmeriformes > Osmeridae > Thaleichthys > Thaleichthys pacificus. The sequence continues at coordinate 18,362,910 of CM042857.1, read as the reverse complement.
GCCAGCTTCTGTGAAGTTCCAACACGCCTTGTTCCCTCCTAACAGCAGGTTGGAAACAACACACTCCCTGGATCCCAGACATGACAACTCTCTCTCTCTCTCCCCCCTCTCTCTGCCTCTCCTTCCCACTCTCTCTGCCTCTCTTTCTCTCTCCTCTCTTTCACTCTCCCTCTCTCCCCCTCTCGTCTCTTTCTCTCCTCTCCTCTCTCCTTCCCTCTCCCTCTCCTTCCCTCTCTCTCCCTCTCCTTCCCTCTCTCTCCCTCTCCTTCCCTCTCTCCCTCTCCTTCCCTCTCTCCCTCCTTCCCTCTCTCTGCCTCTCTCTCTGAACAGATTCTACTGGGGGTGTTGTTCATCTTGGTGGCGTTGCTGTTTGTTGTGGCCCTGTTCATCTCAAAGTAAGCACTCCTGGCACCCATTCCTGCTGGAGCCCTGAGTCCAATCACTGGGACAGGAAGGTGTGGATATGGCTTATTAAAGTGTGTGTGTGTGTGCGTGTGTGTGTGTTCCAGTCTGGATAAAGCCCTCCACTCTGCTGGCATCAGTTCTGGTTTCATCGTGTTTGGGACCAACCTGACCAACCCTCTGAACGAGCTGCTGCTTGTCCTGCAGCCTGTGAGTACACTGCTGGAACAGTACACTTGTGTGTTAGTACACTAGTGGGATAGTATACTAGTAGGTTACTACACTAGTGGGTTAGTATATTAGTGGGTTAGTACACTAGTGGGTTAGTACACTAGTGGGTTAGTATACTAGTGGGTTAGTACACTAGTGAGTTAGTGGGTTAGTACAAGTGGGTTAGTATACTAGTGGGTTAGTACACTAGTGAGTTAGTGGGTTAGTACAAGTGGGTTAGTATACTAGTGGGTTAGTACACTAGTGAGTTAGTGGGTTAGTACAAGTGGGTTAGTATACTAGTGGGTTAGTGGGTCTGTCACATCCGCCTACTTGAATCTGAACAACACTTCAGCCTGTATATTCAGCCTGGCTCCTGCTGCCACAGCAGAGCGGGAGAAGGAGACATAAAGGTCGTTGTCGGGGTTTTATTTTTGTTACTAATTTTCTAAATGCATGTCAGGGCCGGTAGAGTTATGGTGGTGAGGCTGCCAAAGCAGCAGCATTAACGCTCCGCTCTGGGGCCAGGCTCCGCTCCGGGGCCGCGCTCCGCTCCGGGGCCGCGCTCCGCTCCGGGGCCGCGCTCCGCTCCGGGGCCAGGCTCCGCTCCGGGGCCGCGCTCCGCTCCTGGGCCGCGCTCCGCTCCGGGGCCGCGCTCCGCTCCGGGGCCGCGCTCCGCTCCGGGGCCAGGCTCCGCTCCGGGGCCGCGCTCCGCTCCGGGGCCGCGCTCCGCTCCGGGGCCGCGCTCCGCTCCGGGGCCGCGCTCCGCTCCGGGGCCGCGCTCCGCTCCGGGGCCGCGCTCCGCTCCGGGGCCGCGCTCCGCTCCGGGGCCGCGCTCCGCTCCGGGGCCGCGCTCCGCCAAGACGCTTTCTGGCCCGTCATTACAGCCTGGCTTTCACAGAGCTACTCGCTGCAACTTCCCCTTTTCTTCTTCTGAGAAACGACTGTGGGAAACGAGCAGGGAGTTCTGTGAGGTAGGCTGGGTAATCACACCCAAGCCTTCAGCCGTGGGGAGGCATAAGTAGGTTTGGTGCACGAGGAAATAAATCCTATACAGTCATTTACTTGGATAGGATGCTGTGAGTTTGGCTACAGTAGTATAACAGCAAATATGAATCACGCGTCGATTTTACAGTTGGAAACAGCAGATGAAAGACGCTTATTCAAAGATTAGAATCTAGACCAGATGACCAGGCCATCATGAAGTGCTGAAAACTCACCAAACAACCCCAGAGTGGCCATACCAAATAGGACGAGCTGTTAATGTCAGGGGTCCACGGTCGGAGCTGGGGCTCAGACTGAGATCGTTACGGCGACAGGCCCTTCTCTGACCACACCAGAAATCAATCAGCCACTCAGAACCCTAATTGGCTCTGACAAAGTGGGCCACTGCTTCTAATTTCTCATCTCCAACAGCTCCTGTAGAGAGAGAGGGGGGGGGGGGGAGAGGGAGGGGGAGGGGGAGGGGGAGAGGGACATAAAGAGTGAGTGAGTGAGTGAGAGAGAGGGGGAGAGAGGGAGAGAGGACCAAAGGAAGAAGATGTTAACTGTTCTCACTTGTCTGTTTGTCAGTCCCAAGGCAGCAGTAATGATCTGGCTGTACAGGGTAGAAGACCTGCAGGTCTGGAGGATAATGATGTGCCCAAGCACAGGATCCTTCCAGCTAGTACTAAACAATGGGCCTTTATTTTATTAATTTCAAGCTAGTACCCAGCGGGCTACTAGCTTGTTCTGAGGTTGTGGTTGTGCTGTGTTCTGAGGTTGTGCTGTGTTCTGAGGTTGTGGTTGTTCTGTGTTCTGAGGTTGTGCTGTGTTCTGAGGTTGTGGTTGTTCTGTGTTCTGAGTGTTCTGTGGTTGTTCTGTGTTCTGAGGTTGTGCTGTGTTCTGTGGTTGTGGTTGTTCTGTGTTCTGAGGTTGTGCTGTGTTCTGTGGTTGTGCTGTGTCCTGAGGTTTTGGTTGTGCTGTGTCCTGAGGTTGTTGTTGTGGTTGTGCTGTGTTCTGAGGTTGTGCTGTGTTCTGAGGTTGTGGTTGTGCTGTGTTCTGAGGTTGTGGTTCTGGTTGTGCTGTGTTCTGAGGTTTTGGTTGTGCTGTGTCCTGAGGTTGTTGTTGTGGTTGTGCTGTGTTCTGAGGTTGTGCTGTGTTCTGAGGTTGTGGTTGTGCTGTGTTCTGAGGTTGTGGTTCTGGTTGTGCTGTGTTCTGAGGTTGTGGTTGTGCTGTGTTCTGAGGTTGTGGTTCTGGTTGTGCTGTGTTCTGAGGTTGTGCTGTGTTCTGAGGTTGTGGTTGTGCTGTGTTCTGAGGTTGTGGTTCTGGTTGTGCTGTGTTCTGAGGTTGTGGTTGTGCTGTGTTCTGAGGTTGTGCTGTGTTCTGAGGTTGTGGTTGTGCTCCCCAGGTGTTCCCTCTGGACTACGTCCTGATCACAGTCATCACCGTGTACTTCGTCCTCACCTCCATGGCGGGCATCAGGAACATGGGGATCTGGTTCTTCTGGATACGGGTACGACATGGAGGATGGATGGGTTGGTGGGTGGGTGGATGAGTGGATGGATGAGAGGATGGATGAGTGGATAGATGGATGGGTGCATGTGGGTAGATAGATCTGTGCCCCACCCCTCCTGACTGAGGTCCTGACAGCTGTATAATATACCTATGTACCCTCCTGACTGAGGTCCTGACAGCTGTATAATATACCTATGTACCCCTCCTGACTGAGGTCCTGACAGCTGTATAATATACCTATGTACCCCTCCTGACTGAGGTCCTGACAGCTGTATAATATACCTATGTACCCCTCCTGACTGAGGTCCTGACAGCTGTATAATATACCTATGTACCCTCCTGACTGAGGTCCTGACAGCTGTATAATATACCTATGTACCCTCCTGACTGAGGTCCTGACAGCTGTATAATATACCTATGTACCCTCCTGACTGAGGTCCTGACAGCTGTATAATATACCTAGGTACCCTCCTGACTGAGGTCCTGACAGCTGTATAATATACCTAGGTACCCTCCTGACTGAGGTCCTGACAGCTGTATAATATACCTATGTACCCTCCTGACTGAGGTCCTGACAGCTGTATAATATACCTATGTACCCCTCCTGACTGAGGTCCTGACAGCTGTATAATATACCTATGTACCCCTCCTGACTGAGGTCCTGACAGCTGTATAATATACCTATGTACCCTCCTGACTGAGGTCCTGACAGCTGTATAATATACCTATGTACCCCTCCTGACTGAGGTCCTGACAGCTGTATAATATACCTATGTACCCTCCTGACTGAGGTCCTGACAGCTGTATAATATACCTATGTACCCTCCTGACTGAGGTCCTGACAGCTGTATAATATACCTATGTACCCTCCTGACTGAGGTCCTGACAGCTGTATAATATACCTAGGTACCCTCCTGACTGAGGTCCTGACAGCTGTATAATATACCTATGTACCCTCCTGACTGAGGTCCTGACAGCTGTATAATATACCTATGTACCCTCCTGACTGAGGTCCTTACAGCTGTATAATATACCTATGTACCCTCCTGCCTGTGGTCCTTACAGCTGTATAAGATCCGCCCCGGCCGGACCCGTCCGCAGGCCCTGCTGTTCCTGTGCATGATCCTGCTGCTCATCGTGCTCCACAGCAGCTACATGCTCTACAGCCTGGCCCCCCAGTACGTCATGTACGGCAGCCAGAAGTACCTGGCCCAGGTGAGCAGTCGCTTCGACTCCCAGGGCCGCGCAAACTGACCTGTTCCATCGCTGGAATTTCTGGCATTTAACCTGGTGAACCAAAACAAGCTTCCTCAAGTGTTGGATGGTATTTTCGATGATGTCACGGTCGAAGCGAGGGTGGTTTGTTTGACCTCTGTTTTGGGACCGTTTCATTGTTTAGTTTATTTCAGTACCTCACCGCAGGACCAGCAAATGCACCCCCAGGTATCTGAGAGTGTCTGACAGCGTTTGACCCAGCTCCACGGCAACCCGCCTGTCAGGGCGTGACCTCACGCCGTCAGCTGAAATAAGAACATGTTCAGTGAGCAGACGCATTTTAAACCAAGGCGGCGTTCAGAGCGGGATTTGTACCTGCAGCCTCTTGATCTCTTTTCGAGTTCCCCAACCCTTGAGCTGTAACGAACCCCCCCCCCCCCCCGTGCTGCTGTTCCAGGCTCTCTCCTCTGAGTACAGCCATCAGCAGACAGATGGGGGGCTAGCAGCACTGAAGTACTGCATACTGGGCTCGGCTAGCTAACTCTCAATGAGTGTGTCGGGCTAAGCCGTCCCAAATTGACACTCAACTAAAGTGTTCCCTGACTGCACCAGACTTGATTGGCTTCAGTCTTTAAATATTTGAGTTGAATTTGTCGTGTGCGCCTGGCTGCTGTTGCCTCTGCGAGTGATTCAGCCAAACTCTTCCTGGGTTTCCTGGTCCTGGTCCTGGGTCTGGGTCTGAATAACACACCGTCTCTGTTTTACTGGATTGCTTTCACTGTAATTATCTCGGAGCAAACGTGCATGCCAGCAAACACGTAAAGGAACACTAGGTATGATTTTGTTCAGTAAATGTTTTATTTTTTTTCTCCCCTCTGAACATGTTAACGAGGCCCTCTGAGAGTTGTTTAGCGACACAGGCAGCGCAGTGCGAGTTGAATGCCAATTTCTCCTTTTTGGAGTGGCCTGCTACTTACCAGCCAATTGTGTTCCAGCAAGCGTTCCTTGGCTTATTTTGTGTGAATCAAACTGGAGTCAGAGGAGAGTGGGGGAGTTCAGACGGGAATTAGGGGAGCTTTTTCTCAGATCTGGAAGATTTACAACTAGTGTTGGTTTCTGATTCCCAGTACTGAAAAGCTGTTCCTACTTTCCAGAGTGAATCCTGAACATCCTTTTCTTTCTGTCCTGTGTCATCCTGTCTGTCTGTGTGTTCGTATGGATGTGTGTGTGTGTGTTCGTATGGATGTGTGTGTGTGTGTGTTCGTACGGATGTGTGTGTGTGTGTTCGTACGGATGTGTGTGTGTGTGTTCGTACGGATGTGTGTGTGTGTGTTCGTACGGATGTGTGTGTGTGTTCGTACGGATGTGTGTGTTTGTGTTCGTACGGATGTGTGTGTGTGTGTTCGTACGGATGTGTGTGTGTGTGTGTTCGTACGGATGTGTGTGTGTGTGTGTGTTCGTACGGATGTGTGTGTGTGTGTGTTCGTACGGATGTGTGTGTGTGTGTTCGTACGGATGTGTGTGTGTGTGTGTGTGTTCGTACGGATGTGTGTGTGTGTGTTCGTACGGATGTGTGTGTGTGTGTTCGTACGGATGTGTGTGTGTGTGTGTCTGATCAGAGCCAGACGCCCTCTGAAGGACTGACTCCAGGGAACCAGACCTCTGAGACCAGGAACTGTGATGCTGACGCTCCTGAAGGTAAGACCCCCCCCCCAAACACACACACACCACACACACACACATCACACACACCACACACACACACACACACACACACACACACACACACACACACACACACACACACACACACCACACACACACCACACACAAACCACACATCACACACACCACACACACACACACCCCACGCTTACACACACACACACACACACACACACACAGTTCTCTTGCAACACAAAAGCAGTGTTTACACACCAGCTCACCAGGACACCACACCAAAGATCACACAACGGATGATCAAAGTTCTCTCCTTCACAGAAGGAAAGGGGGAGAGGGGGGAGAGACGCAGGGAGGGGGGAGGAGAGAGAGGGGGGAGGAGAGAGAGAGGGGGGAGGAGGAGGGGGGGGTGCTACAGACAAGCTCCTGCTTTGTAGCTACAACAGTACAAGGCCTCTCCTCTTCATGATTTCATCACTATTCATTATTCACTCTGTGAATTCAAATCAGGGACAAGGGTTTTACTAATGCATCACGTGGACTACTTCCCCTGAGTCAACATCAGGGTAACACAGACAGGCCTACCCTGCTCCAGGCCTACCCTGCACCAGGCCTACCCTGCACCAGGCCTACCCTGCTCCAGGCCTACCCTGCACCAGGCCTACCCTGCTCCAGGCCTACCCTGCACCAGGCCTACCCTGCACCAGGCCTACCCTGCTCCAGGCCTACCCTGCACCAGGCCTACCCTGCACCAGGCCTACCCTGCTCCAGTCATTGCACTTTAAAGGATATGTTGGGTGATACATAATGGAAATGTTTCACCTTCAGGTCTTTGGACCTGAACAGTGTTGGCTGGGCTGGCCCTCAGACCAGCAGCACGTGAGTGTGCGTGTTCTGGCACTGGGCGATACTGTACCAGCCCTCCGCTTCTCCACTAGCCTCAGGTCCGTTCAGTCAGCCCCCTTCCTCCTCGACGTGACATCCCCCTAATGACGGAGACAGCCCTAATGAGCACCAGCCCAGGATGGACTAAGGACTTGAAGTGTCAAGCAATAAATTACGAGTGTTAAAAGGTGATAGCTGAGCGCCTAAACGGGGCTAATTGCTAACTACAAGCTTAATTATGGTGCTGTAATTGATGTTAATGGACGAAGCGTGTGTTTTTTTATGTGCGACCGTGTTATGTGGGCTGTAAAACGGGGGCCTGTGATTAGACTTTGGACCAGACCTAGGACCGAAGTCAGAGGAACAGGATGTTTAGTCTGGATAATTACCCTTGTGCTGCCTTACCACCATCTCACATCACTACGCCGTGCCTGGGCACTGAGCCGGAACTACTTCCCTGAGAAGTTGTCGATCGTGGCTGGCGAAGGAGAGACCGGCAGGGCTCGGACACATGAATATCAGATGGTCGTATCACGCCATGCTGGGATGCGTGGACATGTAGGGCTGTAGACACTACTTCCTGTCAGTCACCTGCCATCATCTGATTGGCTCAATCTATTGCCGACGTCTCTCACCCCGTTGCCGGCAATTGCACACGCCCGCCAACAGTTGCCTGACGGATAATTGACGGGTGGACAGTTCCTTGTCCTGTCCAAACGACTTGACTGGCGGACCTGAATGCTGGCCTCCTGTCTCTCATATCAGTGAGTGGATCTGCCTTCCCAACACACGGGCTAAGATCAACCCGTCTCCGGTTGACTCGCGGTTTACACCGACACCATGTTTTACACCATGTTTTACAGCTTGCCAGGACCGACCCAGCCGGCCGGTGTGCCGGCGTCGGGTCGGCCTGTGCCCCTCTGCAGGTGCTGTTTCCTCCCCTCCCCCACCGTCTGCACAGGCCCCACACTCCACAACACGGCTAAGCTAACACGTTAGCACAGGCCCCACACTCCACAACACGGCTAAGCTAACACGTTAGCACAGGCCCCACTCTCCACAACACGGCTAAGATAACACGTTAGCACAGGCCCCACACTCCACAACACGGCTAAGCTAACACGTTAGCACAGGCCCCACTCTCCACAACACGGCTAAGCTAACACGTTAGCACAGGCCCCACACTCAACATCACGGCTAAGCTAACACGTTAGCACAGGCCCCACACTCCACAACACGGCTAAGCTAACACGTTAGCACAGGCCCCACTCTCCACAACACGGCTAAGATAACACGTTAGCACAGGCCCCACACTCCACAACACGGCTAAGCTAACACGTTAGCACAGGCCCCACTCTCCACAACACGGCTAAGATAACACGTTAGCACAAGCCCCACACTCCACAACACGGCTAAGATAACACGTTAGCACAAGCCCCACACTCCACAACACGGCTAAGCTAACACGTTAGCACAGCTAACACATTTTTACCAAGCATTGCAGTCAGTCGGTGAAGAAGTTAAGAAAGCTTTATTGCTTGCGTCCGGCCCACAAGGAGACAAAAACATCAGACGTCATCGTGATTCAAAGTTTGTCTGGTTCACAAGTCTTCATGTAAGACCATTTAAACATATTGGTGAGAAGTCCCCTCCCCTGCATATCAGCTGTCAATGCGATTGATCCCAGAGACAGAGTGCACGTGCACGTGGAAACTTACAGAGTTCTCTGACCCTAGGCTTGACCATATGATTCACTCAACGCAGATAAGGTTAAACACATTTATTGCACCTCTAGTATGATAATGGTCAACCTAGGTCAGTTTGTTTACGTAAGCCTAGTGTCATCTATAGGTCATGTGGGGAGGGGGTTCTCTACTGACAAGGAATGCTAAGCACCAGTATTTTCAGAATATAACGTTACATTTTTAATTTCTCCGACACACTCTGCCTGGCATGGCACAACAATGCAAAGGAGTTAACAGCACATAACCCATTACAGAGCACTAATACCACAACGCACCAAATAACATGGGGCACGGCACTGGGTAGTGTAACCCACTAACCCAGCCTGGCCTGGTAGCTGTGTGGTTTCCATCTTTCTCTCTCCCTCTCTCCTATCACTCTCTCAATCTCTCTTTCCCTCCCTCCCCCCCATCCTTCTCTGCCCCTGGTGGAGACGCAGGGCAGGGCTGGGCATAGGACACAGGAGCCTTGCCCCAGTGAGTCCTCCTGGGGCTGAGCTCACAGACAGGGGCCAGTCCCCGGCCTCTGGGACGCTGGTGAGGGGCCCCGGTGTTGAATCGAGCCTTCCTCTCCGAGAGGAGAGCGGGAGAGACGGGAGCGGATGATAGAGGGGAGCGGGTGCAGTGGGGAGGTGTGTGTGGCAGTGGGGAGGTGTGTGTGGCAGTGGGGAGGTGTGTGTGGCAGTGGGGAGGTGTGTGTGTGTGTGCGCGCTACAGTGTGCTGGTGCTGTCCTGTGTCGATGGAGCAGCCTGAGGCTGTAGTAGCAGGCCAGAGTGGAGGGAGATGGGACGAGGGCCAGTGCCGCGTGAGGAGGCCCCGCCCACCAGCTTAGTGTCCTGGCCTGTGGTTGGCTGGGCTGGGCTGATTTGGCGGCGGCCCCCTGCTTGCATAGCAGCCGTTTCCCAGGCAGGCAGGTGCCGAGGAGGAAGTGTCCAGCAGAGACAACACATGGAACAAAGACCTCAATACATGGTGCTGGCAGGCCGGGCAGAGATGGGCTGGTTTAACCAGGGTTGGAGGGGGATGGTGTGGTTTACCAGGGTTGGAGGGGGATGGTGTGGTTTAACCAGGGTTGGAGGGGGATGGTGTGGTTTAACCAGGGTTGGAGGGGGATGGTGTGGTTTAACCAGGGTTGGAGGGGGATGGTGTGGTTTAACCAGGGTTGGAGGGGGATGGTGTGGTTTAACCAGGGTTGGAGGGGGATGGTGTGGTTTAACCAGGGTTGGAGGGGGATGGTGTGGTTTAACCAGGGTTGGAGGGGGATGGTGTGGTTTACCAGGGTTGGAGGGGGATGGTGTGGTTTAACCAGGGTTGGAGGGGGATGGTGTGGTTTAACCAGGGTTAAGGGAGATCTAACCAGGGTTGTTTGTCATCTGCTGTTGATGAAGGTTTCTGCCTGGAGATCTTGTGGAGAGAGAGAGGAGAGAAAGTACTTCCTCACTGTAGCCTATTGGCACGTTGTGTTTCCATGGTAATTCTCTTTGTTAGCGTCCTCCATCCCGCCCACTCCTCTGCGCCCCTCTTCAGCTTCACCTGGAGTTCCCCTCGTCGCTCCGTCCTCTGGTCATCATCACACTCCTGTTTGATCTCCAGGACCTGCCGCTGGAACGCCCAGTGGTTCCAGGAGAGCTCAAAGGTCATCTCACTCTCTTCTTATCGCTCTCTGACGTCTCCGTCGCAGGCCCTGAGGTGTTTCCATAGCGACGGGCCGGTTGGGTGTGCTCCCCTGTGGAAGCAGGATAAATGGGTCGAGAACCTAGAACCTGACAGCTGCAGACGAAGTCGACATGACATGGTTGTGTTCTCTGTGCTGAGCCCAGGGCGACATGACATGGTTGTGTTCTCTGTGCTGACAGAACGTTCTGGAAGGCTGGTCTGAGAGCTGAACAGGAGCCATTGTGTTCCGTCTGTGGTCAGGATGCTCCAGGATCTAGCTGTTTATCTTTCCTGACAGTCTGGAACGCTGTCAATGAACCTCCAGCAGAATAAGACGTTTGAGAGGCTTAATAAGACACTTGGGTCTCGTGTTTGGACAAGTTGACGGGCCCTTCTGGACAACAATATCACCTAATTTCACCCCTTATATCACCCAGGTCTGCTTGTTAAAGGGCACAGCCACATAACTGGTGAGAGGGGGGGGGGGGGGGTACCAGATGGTCACCTTCTGGCAGCTCACACAACTCTGTTTGTGATCTAATATAAAAGTTTACCTGATTTGTGCCTTGATATCGAAGCATACTTCATTTGTGACCTAGTATTAGAGCATTCACTTTTGCAGTGTGATAATAAAGCATTGTTAGTTTGTGAGTCCATAAGCTAGAAAGCCTGGATCGATTTGGACATATCTTTTTGTTTTCTGGCCTTTGCATTTTTCTTGGACAGCGACAGTTTGAGTTAGTCAAGAAATGCAGGGGACAGAGAGAGGGGAGGACATGCAGGAAAGCACCGAGCCGGAATCGAACCTGTGTGCTTCGTTAGGGCCTCAGCCCATATGGTACGAGGTCTACCCAGTGAGCTACAGGGGAGCCCAGATTTGGACCCCGGATATGGACACACCTTGGGCTCGAGGTATCCCAGAAACCGAGCTGAGAGCACATTTGGGTTGGGTTAGGATTATGGTTGGGTTAGGATTATGGTTGGGTTAGGATTATGGTTGGGTTAGGGCCTTCCCTAGCCATGGCTAGGGCTGCCTCCAGGGCCCACATGCTCATGCTAGCCCTCGCTGAGTCCTCCTACAACCACGCCCCAGTCCTCCAGATCAGGACCTGCCAGCTGTGACACGCTCTGCCTCCGCTGCCTTGGCAACGTGGGTTGACGGACAGGTGGGGCGCAGGCGGGCAGGGCATAGGTCAAGCTGCTGGCTGATTGGCCAGTGGGTCACTGTGGTGTAATGAGGAAAGCGGTGGGGGAAGGAAGGTGGGAAGAGGCTGTCTGCTTCATCAGTCAGTCTGAGGTCGTTATCAAAACATTACTTGAGGGTTGAGGTCGGCTGAGGGGAAGTTCTATAGGCGTATGTGAAGCCCTCTGTGACATTGCTTGTAAAAAGGGCTATACAAATAAATTTGATTTGATTTTGATTACTCATTCACCCAGAGGAGGGTGGGGCAGGAGAGGGGGGGACACTTCTTTCTCCTCCCTCTCTCCTCCTCTCTCTTCTTCCTCTCTCCTCTTCATCTCTCTCCTCCTCCAATCTCTTCTCTTCCTTCTCTCCTCCTTCCTCTCCCCTCTCTTCTCCTATGGGTCTAATCTGGGGTCTGGATCTGATGAGGGTGTATGGGAGCTATCAGGTTGCGATGAGGGGCCTCGGGCCGTGTGTGTGGTGGGGGGGGGAGATTGTCATTTGGGGGGGATTGTAACCTTCTGATAGGAAAGTATTACTGTGGAGTTGATCACTGGGCCTGAGTTAATCCTGAGTGGTGTGTGTGTGTGTGAGGCTTCCACCTGTCAGTCAAACAGATACACAGTAGTCTGTCACTTCATCTCTTCCACCCTCTATCTCTCCTACCCTCCATCCAAAACTGTTCTCCGGAGCTGTACTTGAGTCGGACTGGCAGACTGCTCCACATGGCTGTCACTCAGTCGCCGGGTGACATTTAGCCAGGCGGTAGATGTGTGGAGCGTTAAGGTGATGATAATAGGACACCTTCTCCAACTGTAAAAGCCTTCTGTTCCTAAGCAACAGGCCGCAGTGGCTTCCTGTGCAGTATTGTCTTAGAGAGACAGGGGAAGAAGAAGACTTGATTCAGGACCCTGCAGAGGAGACAACTCCTCCCCTCTTCCCTCCTTCCTCCCCTCCTCTCCCCCCTCTTCCCCCTCTTCCCTCCTTCCTCCCCTCCTCTCCCCCCTCTTCCCTCCTTCCTCCCCTCCTCTCCCCCCTCTTCCCTCCTTCCTCCCCTCCTCTCCCCCCTCTTCCCTCCTTCCTCCCCTCCTCTTCCCTCCTTCCTCTCCTCCTCTCCCCCCCCCCCACCCTGACATTATCCCAGCAAGCATCAGTTGTAATTGTGTCAGAGGGATGCTCAGAGGGATGCTCTTTGAATGAAACAACAAAGGGAGATGTCAGTCATGCGCTGCGTCTGCTAGTTTCCTCGGAGATGGGCTGGTGTGGCAATCTGCAATCAGCTACCCAGTCCCTCCGCCCCCCCCCCCCCCCCCCCCCCCCCAGAGCTCAGCGCGAGCCATACCTGGCTGCTTCTCTGAGCGAGATAGCGAGGAAGAGGGGAGCGAACAATGAAATATTACACCTCTGATCAAAAGTCATGTTTTTGCGAGACGTCTATATTACTACAAGCTCCAAGAGTTTTCCAGTCGAGTTCGAACGAGTGTTGCAGTCAGTTGGGGGTGTCTCTCTTGATGGCTTGTGTTCCTCCCTCTCACGGAGAGACAGACGTGTTGTTCCAACTCAGGCCTCTCTCTCAGGTCTGTCTGTGTGGGCACACAGTACACTAAAGCTACAGTATTTTTTTTTTTTTTTAGCTTTCCCCATCTGAGCTGTCAAGCAGCATGTCTGAACAGTGATATTTCCCCACAGCACCCCTGGAAGCCCCGCAGCATGCCCAGGTCTGACACCTCTCTACTGGCTGGGTTGGGTTCCAGAGGGTTCCATATGGCATTCCGTACGGCCTTCTGGAAATGTTTCAGTTACAGTTAAGGGTTTGAAAGTGCTCTGCACGTCTTATTAGGCGATGTAACATTTATTAATCAACCCCCTGGCTAAGCCTGATGTAAGAGCTGTGTTGCTATGTCAACGATCTACGTCATTATCTTAGCATTGTTTTTTTTTACACAAGGACTTTGTTTACACAAGGTTTGTTAATTTATCTGCAGACATTTTTACCTGGGGCCCACTGTTCAGCTAAAGGGACATGTTCTTAGCTAAACAAAGGGGGTCAGGTGGCTGAGCGGTGAGGGAGTCAGGCTAGTAACCAGAAGGTCGCTGGTTCGATTCCTGGCCGTGTCAAATGACGTTGTGTCCTTGGGCAAGGCACTTCACCCTACTTGCCTCGGGGGGAATTTCCCTGTACTTACTGTAAGTCGCTCTGGATAAGAGCGTCTGCTAAATGACTAAATGACTAAATGTAAATGTAAATGTAAACAAGTGACTAGATGACAAGCCATTGACGCTAGCCATCTGCGTGCATTGAAGTTGTTGATAAATGGAAGTATCGTTGGGGTTCAATTAAGAATCATGAAAAATGCATACAAAACCCATAATGCATTGCGCGAATGCAAGACTATCTCAGCATTGCAGTAGTCTCTCATAGGGAAGCTTCATGCAACAGGTACATATTTAAATCAGGAGAGACCTGGGATGAGTGAAAGATGTTTATTACAGAATAATAAATGTATTATGGTGTTTGGAGCTTGAACCCCACAGGGAATTAAATAGATCAACGTGCGCCTGCCCAACGCCCGAAGAAGAATCCCCCACGGAGTCCAGACACTGGTGGCGGTGGCGGCAGCCGACGACCAATCGAGCCGAAGACTGAGACAGGAACCGGGTGGCGACGGGGTGGTGGAGGGTTGCGCACTTGATAGCATGGACAAACTACACAGGGAGAGAATCATATTTAAAGGCACGGATCATGTGACGCCGTTAATTGATAGCGGGAGCGCTAATCAACCTGAACCCCAGTGACCGCCCGCCCAGGGAACGGGGGAAGGTAGGGCGTTCTTAGCGGGGGGGAGTGAGTAGTGTATGCTACGAGTAAGCCCGAGTGCAGGGATCGGTCTTGCCTGATTGAACTTGCGCAAGCTTCATAAGTGTAAAGTTATGTTGAAGTCAAACACGTGCAGCTGGCCCCTGCCGCTACTGAGCTGTCCTGCTGGTGCTTGTATGTGGAGCCTTATACTGGGTATTATATGGTAGCACTCCCATCCTGCCATGAGAGCATGGCATGGTCTCTGGTCTCCAGGAAGAGAGGTTTGTTTAGCCTCCATGGCGACGGGTCTCTCTGGTCTCCATGGCGACGGGTCTCTCTGGTCTCCATGGCGACCGGTCTCTCTGGTCTCCATGGCGACGGGTCTCTCTGGTCTCCATGGTGATGGGTCTCTCTTGTCTCCATGGTGACGGGTCTCTCTGGACTCCATGGCGACGGGTCTCTGGTCTCCATGGCGACGGGTCTCTCTGGACTCCAGGGGGTGACGGGTCTCTCTGGTTTCCATGATGATTGGTCTCTGTCGCCCAGCAGACTGAATGTGTAAAGATGAGCAATGACCAGCAAGCCCCATCTCTCTGAGGTCATCATGACCACCCATTCAATTATGGCTCCTATTAAGTTAATAGCTACAGCCTTCCACGTCGACCATTTATTCAGTTCATCAGTGGCTTCCTCACGCAGTTAATCTAATAAAAGCCCCAGAGTGGACTTTTATTAGATTGTATCAATACTACGTACCATAACAACAGCCTCGGGGTGGTGGTGTGTTGGTCGGTCTGAGGGCCAGGGAGCTGCTGAGGGTGGGGGTGTGTCGGTCGGTCGGTCTGAGGGCCAGGGAGCTGCTGAGGGTGGGGGTGTGTCGGTCGGTCTGAGGGCCAGGGAGCTGCTGAGGGTGGTGGTGTGTCGGTCGGTCTGAGGGCCAGGGAGCTGCTGAGGGTGGGGGTGTGTCGGTCGGTCTGAGGGCCAGGGAGCTGCTGAGGGTGGGGGTGTGTCGGTCGGTCTGAGGGCCAGGGAGCTGCTGAGGGTGGGGGTGTGTCGGTCGGTCTGAGGGCCAGGGAGCTGCTGAGGGTGGGGGTGTGTCGGTCGGTCTGAGGGCCAGGGAGCTGCTGAGGGTGGTGGTGTGTCGGTCGGTCTGAGGGCCAGGGAGCTGCTGAGGGTGGGGGTATGTCGGTCGCAGTGGTCAGCTGGAGGAAAGCTCTTTGTGACCTTGCCTATACGAATACAGTTTGATTTGAATCAGTACCAACAGTATCCCTCACCTGTTTCTATTTTCTGAACAGGTTCTTCTCCTCCACTCCTCTCCACACTCCTCTCCCCTCTCTCTCCTCCTCTCCACACTCCTCTCCCCTCTCCTCTCCTCCTCTCCACACTCCTCTCCACACTCCTCTCCCCTCTCTCTCCTCCTCTCCACACTCCTCTCCTCCTACACTCCTCTCCAAACTCCTCTCCTCCTACACTCCTCTCCACACTCCTCCACACTCCTCTCCTCTACTCCTCTCTCTCTCTGCTCCTCTCCACACTCCCCTCTCTCTCCTCTCCACACTCCTCTCCTCTCTCTTCTCCTCTCTTTCTCCTCTACATACACCTCTCCTCTTTCCTCTTCTTTCTCTCCTCCACTCTCCTCCTCTCCACACTCCTCCACTCCTCTCCTCACTCCTCTCCTCCTCTCCACACTCCTCCCCTCTCCCCAGCCCTCTTCAGTTCTCTTCCTAGACCCGGCCTTGGCTCTGAAAACAGTCTATCCGTAGTCTTCACAGTGTTACAACTCAGCAGATGGTTAAAGAATGATTAGACTAATAGCACAGTGTCTGGCATGCTACATAGAAAAGCTTGTTGTTTGTTGTTGTTTCAGTTGACATGATGTCTGCTTCGTCGACATACTTTAACTTAAAGTTACAAGGGATGTTAATTTGTATAAAGGGCTGTGGTGAATAAAGGAGCAAGTTGGACACATTATTCATGTTGCGCTTCACAGCTCTTCAGTTGGACGTCATCGCCTTGACAGTAAAGAGTTATGGCTGCTCAGTGATCAACAGGTTTCTCTCTTAGTAGCTTGTGGATGTAAAATGCTTCAGTGGCTCTTGGGATTGTGAATGCGGGTCTGGCGTTAGGACAGGGAGGTATGTCAGAATGCTTTTAGTTAGAGAGGTATTCAAAGGAAGGATTTACACAGCTTACACAGCTCGTGTTCTGTTTGTCTATACGTATGCACGTATGTCTTTAAAGGGAAAGGTAAGAGTGTTTGTGCACTTAGCTGCCCGTGAGCTTGGATTTCTGCTCTGGTGAAGGGGGCGGGGGGGGGGTCTGAAGGTGAGGCAGGTCAGTGGGGAGAAGGTGAGGCAGGTCAGTGGAATGAAGGTGAGGCAGGTCAGTGGTCTGAAGTTGAGACAGGTCAGTAGGGTAAAAGTGAGGCAGGTCAGTAGGGTAAAAGTGAGGCAGGTCAGTGGTCTGAAGGTGAAGCAGGTCAGTGGTCTGAAGGTGAGGCAGGTCAGTGGAATGAAGGTGAGGCAGGTCAGTGGTCTGAAGGTGAGGCAGGTCAGTGGTCTGAAGGTGAGGCAGGTCAGTGGTCTGAAGGTGAGGCAGGTCAGTGGAATGAAGGTGAGGCAGGTCAGTGGTCTGAAGGTGAGGCAGGTCAGTGGTCTGAAGGTGAGGCAGGTCAGTAGGGTAAAAGTGAGGCAGGTCAGTGGTCTGAAGGTGAGGCATGTCAGTAGGGTGAATGTGAGGCAGGTCAGTAGGGTGAAGGTGAGGCAGGTCAGTGGTCTGAAGGTGAGGCATGTCAGTGGTCTGAAGTTGAGGCAGGTCAGTAGGGTGAAGGTGAGGCAGGTCAGTGGTCTGAAGGTGAGGCATGTCAGTGGTCTGAAGTTGAGGCAGGTCAGTAGGGTGAAGGTGAGGCAGGTCAGTGGAATGAAGGTGAGGCAGGTCAGTGGAATGAAGGTGAGGCAGGTCAGTGGTCTGAAGGTGAGGCAGGTCAGTGGAATGAAGGTGAGGCAGGTCAGTAGGGTGAAGGTGAGGCAGGTCAGTGGAATGAAGGTGAGGCAGGTCAGTGGAATGAAGGTGAGGCAGGTCAGTAGGGTGAAGGTGAGGCAGGTCAGTGGAATGAAGGTGAGGCAGGTCAGTGGTCTGAAGGTGAAGCAGGTCAGTGGTCTGAAGGTGAGGCAGGTCAGTGGGGTGAAGGTGAGGCAGGTCAGGGGTCTGAAGGAGAGGCAGGTCAGTGGGGTGAAGGTGAGGCAGGTCAGGGGTCTGAAGGAGAGGCAGGTCAGTGGGGTGAAGGTGAGGCAGGTCAGAGGGTGAAGTTGAGGCAGGTCAGAGGTGAAAGGTGAGGCAGGTCAGTGAGGTGAAAACAAGGCAGGTCAGCATCCCATATCACCTCATCACCATCCCATATCACCATCCCATATCATCATGTCACCATCCCATATCACCATCCCATATCACCATATCACCATCCCATATCACCTCATCACCATCCCATATCACCATCCCATATCATCATGTCACCATCCCATATCACCATCCCATATCACCATATCACCATCCGCACCCTGCTGGCTCCCAGCTTCCGCCGGCTGGACCCAGACAGGGAGGGCCCTGCTGGGGACTGGAGAGGCCCTGCACAGGAAACTGATGTGTCACAATTGATTGTAGTTGAAGCCGTACCTTTACAACTATGTTCAAGTATGTTTTTAACCTATTCTAAAGTTTTTAACCTCTCCTAAAGTCCCAAGAAAAAATGGGAAAAGAGTGCTTGGGAAAAGGCTTTGGTGCTGAGGTGCAAAATGTTTGTGTTCTTTTTCCAAACACGGTTTGGTGTGAACCCAGAATGAGCCTGGGCTGTTCCTGATTTACCTCTGATGGGATATGGAGCTGCATGCTGCTGCATGCTGCATGCTGCATGCTGCCCCCAGCCAGGAGCTATGAAGCTGCATGCTGCCCCCAGCCAGGAGCTAGGATTCAGACACAGTCAGCTCTGATCCTAAATATAGATGAAATGTAACACCCAACCTTAATCTAGATTCTGCATCACAAACATATTACTGGTGTTTACTCTGCAATCTGGTCTAGCTAGCAGGCGCTTGGCGAGCCCAGCTCTGCTCTAACATGGTAGACACACACAGACCTGCAGATCTGGACCACGGTTGAGGTCTGCTCTGGCTGCAGCCATGGCTTCACTGCCGGAGGGGGAAGACAGCCTCCTGATCTCCTGGCAGGTCCAGGGAGTCAGGGGGAGTCAGGATGGGTTAGGAGGAGTCAGGAGGATCCAGGATGAGTCAGGATGGGTAAGGAGGATCCAGGATGAGTCAGGAGGATCCAGGAGGAGTCAGGAGGAGTCAGGAGGATCCAGGAGGAGTCAGGAGGAGTCAGGAGGATCCATGATGGGTAAGGAGGAGTCAGGAGGACCCAGGATGGGTAAGGAGGAGTCAAGAGGAGTCAGGAGGAGTCAGGGACCAGCCTCAGGCTTCCTCCCGTTTCTGCCCCCGACGCTTCTTCTTTTATATTTAGTCATTTCTTTACTCTCCCCCTCCTTCCTCTTCTTTCTTGTGTGATTGCTCTGCTCATGTCCCATTAGTGGTTCCATTAGCACTGTGATTCAGCCAGATGCTGCAGAGCTGGAATTACTTTCTGGGACTCCTGTTCTCAAGGGAATGTCTAGTAATGGCACCATGTGGAGGCTGCCTGCAAGCTGTCCAGCTGGGGTAGCCTGGAGGTTGGAGAGTGTAGGACAGGACACGGTCGTATGTCCTAAAAGAAGTTCGCCGGTGACTGGTTACCATGACAACAGTAACATAAATATTGATGTGTTTGTGTTTTCCAGACCAGTGCACCATGACCAGGTCCTATCTCTTCCTCCACAAGTTCTGGTTCTTCAGCACCATCTACTACTTCGGTAACTGGGTCTTTATCGGGGTGAGTCTGACATTAACCACACACATCTGGCCACAGGCACACACCTGAGCACACACACACCTGAGCACACACACACCTGACCACAGACACACCTGAGCACACACACACCTGAGCACACACACACCTGAGCACACACACACCTGACCACCACACACACCTGACCACAGACACACCTGACCACAGACACACACCTGACCACTCACACACCTGACCACTCACACACCTGAGCACACACACACACCTGAGCACACACACCTGACCACACACACACACACACCTGACCCCACACACAGCTGACCCCACACACACCTGACCCCACAGCACAGCTGACCACACACACACACACCTGACCACACACACACACACACACCTGACCACACACACAGCTGACCACACACACACCTGAGCACAGTGGGAATACACTGTCTATTGCAGTCTGACAATATCAATAAAAATGTAACCTTTACACACATGATGAAAGAAGTACCATACGCTGGCTAGATGTGGCATTGTCTGATCTACTAAGAGTTCTGGCTCTTTTGGTGTAGTAATCCCCTCAGAGTAAAACATTCAAGTTTTCACTTGCAGCTAGACTACAAGTAGCCACTGTGGTGAACCTGGCTTGTTTTGCAGTGGCTTTTACAGTCTCGCTAAACAGATGATCGTCGAGTCGTGACGGATAAACACTCATTTGTTTTGCAACCGGAGCATCGACCAGAAGACCAAAAAACGGTCTTTCTGTCAGAAAACAAAAACTGCTGTCATTCAGTCATATTGTGACATATCTAGGTTAAATTTGGCACAGTTCTTCACTGTCATCTTGAAGCCTATTAGATTTGAAAAACCATCAGTCAAAGTTACATTCGATTTTTTGACACAAAGATAGTGAGAGAATGTGCACATTTACATATGACACGCCTTTCAGCCATTTGTATTGTATTCATTTGTCCTACGTAACGAATGGAAAGACATCCATTCTACACATCTGTACAAAATGTCAAGTCAATTGGACCAACGGTTTTCCAAAATTGTCACTGTACAGGAAAATCCATCATGGCGGACCTTATGGGTCACTGAGGCTTTTTTGTTCCTAATGAGAAATGAGGCATGCACACCAAGTTTCAGAAGAATTAGAGCAATGGGGTGGAAATGCCTTCACAGACAAGGTCTAATGTGGGCCATTCTTGGTGTGGGAGTTAGTCATGGCATGTTGTATTAATGTGCCAAATTTCGTTTTTACCCATGAGATCATGAGATAGTAGTTTACTAATGATAATACCAATAAAACCATTAGGGTTCCTCCTGACAGGAATCCTAATTAAGGAACCTATGTTACTGTAACAAACAACATGTAAGAGACCTACTGAATGTTACTGTAATAATAGACCTATGTTCCTGGAATGACCATCATTGATTGTTCATCATTGTTTTTTTGGACACAATTTAATAAACCTATGTTTCTGGAAGGGACACAATTTAATAAACCTATGTTTCTGGAAGGGACAACATTTAATAAACCTATGTTTCTGGAAGGGACACAATTTAATAAACCTATGTTTCTGGAAGGGACACAATTTAATAAACCTATGTTTCTGGAATGAACAATATAAGAGGCCTATGTTCCTGGAATTAATAATATGTAATATGAAAGCGACCTACAGTATGTTCCTGTTGTGAGCAATATTGAAGACATACAGTATGTTTCAGTAAGGAACCATATTAATAGACTTACAGAATATTCCTGAACAATATTTCACATGCCTATGTTCCTTTATACAACAGTAAGTTTTGACCAGATCATTTGATTGGACAAGAGCCAATCCATAAGTAATGATGTAGTACTCATGGACCAGCCCTGGGTCTTTCAACTGCACATCACTCCACTATACAGATGTTCTTATAACCTTTAATTACATTAACTATCGTTATCTGTCTTAGATTGTAACAAACTGTGCACTGCAAAGATGAACATAATCCACAAATAACATTTGAATAATGAATGGTCATCAGGAGAGGATGAAGGACAGGGGCGTTGTTAGACATAAAGCTCTACTGGGGCACAGGCACCTATTCATATCCCTTTTTTTTCTTCTAAGTGTGCTGCACACAATGCACTACTAGGCTATAGAAACTCCCCTTGCTTAACCCACTATTAGGGTTGCAAAATTCCGGGAATATTCAAAGTTGGAAACTTTCCACGGGAATTAACGGGAATATATGGGAATATACGGGAATTAATAGGAATAAACTGGACATTTGGGGGTAATTTAACTGTATTTACCTTTGTCATAAGCAGACATGCGTGCAAACATTTATAATACAACTTTTGTGTGGACATACATACATCCTACTCTCACTGCTGTAAAAGGTTAGTCTACTGTATACAAATAAACTTGGTATTAAAATGAACATGGCTTCAGTTTACCAAGTAATCAATATGCTAGGTAATGACAAACAGTGTTGGGAAAGTTCACTTTCTACATTAACTAGTTCAGTTCATAGTTCAACATTTTTAACTAAGTTCACAGCTCCAAAAATGTCTTTCAATATGTTGCTAGCTATAATTGAAATATGTCTACAATACCGCTCTTGGCCTCTACGCAATTCGGCGCTCTCACACTTGCCAGGCATAGGGCTGAAACGTTCAGAAAGACGTTCAAAAACAACAGAACGTTTTACGTTTAGGTTTGTTTCTGGCAGACAATGTTCAGCTGAGCTAGGCGTGCATAGTCTTGTTCTCAACTACATTGAAGTTCCCTGTTATATGCTTTTGCAAAAAAACTTTGGCACGTTTTTCTTTCTAAATTCCCAAAATTTCAGAGCCAAAATTCACTTGGAAATTTACCGGAAACTTTCCGCCCCTTTGCAACCCTACCCACTATACAACAGTTCAGGGACGCAAGTTTGATATCAGTTTTGGCAGGGACATCAATAGTTAATGCGAGCGCACAGTTCTTTTTCGCATTAATTTGAGCGCAAATACAGTGTTTTGGAGCTTCATGTAATATTGTTTTTATGTTTTAGTCAAAGTAAGATGATCAGTAGGCCTCTCATTTAGAAACTATCTTTAGTTTTGTAATGTTTTCTTAGCCTACTTCAATTTGTCTCGACTTGTGTGGCGAGTCCGACACCTGGACATCTGTGTGCGTGCTGCAGTGGCTATTTGGCAAGCTCAGAAGAGCGCGCTGACATGGAATTATGCATGCATCGGTTTGTGTTTTCAGTTAAACTGCTTTGATTTTACAAGCGTTGATTGGGATACTGTGTTTATTTTTTCCGGGATTATCAATCTAAATTAATGCACTGAGTAAATAGTTAAAACTCAAACTTTTGATTTTACTGAGGCACAGCAGATTTACACTGGGGCATATGTGCCCCAGTAAAAAGGGTCTAACGACGCCCCTGATGAAGGAACAGTAATGTGAAAACCTACAGGACAGCCAGTCGCTTGTGTGCAGCATTTGTTTTGTGTTGCTTGGCAACAGTCCTATCCCAGTCCAGTTGTGTTGCCGGAGCCAATTAAAGGATCAAATGAATAAGCAAGTCATAATTTGTTGTCGTTTATTACCTGTCCGTTATCACAGCTTGGCTGAAGGCCTGTGGTTATTCAATATAACAGCTCTCCCTCTCGTGTGATAAAGCTTAAATATGCCATATTTAATAGACCTGTTCCTGTAATTACTAATATTAATAGACAAAGAACCAATGTCCCTGAACAGTAGGCTATATAATATAGCTACTGCATGTAACTGGACTGACTAACATGAGTAGACCTGTAATCAACAACAGTGTACCGTTCTGCTGTTATTAGAAGAGCACACGACTACCCCGTATTTCAGGCGATGGATCAAAGCATGCGGGAAGTAAACATCATCTGAACAGGCTGTTATCATCGGCCTTGAGTGCTTTCTAAATAGCGTCTAAAGACTTTAGCATGTCCGGGCCTCTTGCACTGTTGTGGAGGAAATGCAGGAAATCCAATGTTTTGATTACAGGGATCTAATATGTACGGTGGCCCTGAAGTGCAAAACACAACGGCAAACAGGAAAACGAACTAAACTCCTATTCGCCGTTGTGTTTTTCTATTTGCCGTTGTGTTTTGCACTTCAGGGCCACCGTAAATATGTGCGTATGTTGGGCATTAAATGTTTCTTCAATTGATTAAATTGACTTAACATGTTGGACAATGTGTTAGTATGGAAATTGGACAAACAGTTATGACAAGAATGGGTTGATTTAACAGGGTGGGGGGGATTCCATAGGGCTCTACTTGAGGGGTGGTTGTGGTCTTGGTGACCCTTATTAGAAGATGGTGTCTAATGTCGTCATCTGTCATGTGCTACAGGGACATCCAAGCACAATTTGTGATGTTTGTTTCAAATTCATTTGATCTACAATTGTATTAATCTCTGACCTCCCCCCACTTCTCCCACAATGCACACACCACACACACACACACACCACACACACACACACACACCACACACACACGCACAGGTGTTCCTGCTCGGCCTACTGGTGTCATGCTGCAAGGGCAAGAAGTCCGTGATCGAGGGCGAGGTGGAGGCAGACGACTCGGACATGAGTGACGATGACTATGCCCACTGACCTGCTGCACACAGGGACAGCCTGGCCGGGAGAGGGGAGGGAGGGGGTTGGGGGGAAGATATCATAACATGCTGGTACTTTTAAGATGGTTTCCAAAATTTTGGTATATGTTTATTTAAGAAACAATATGAAAATGCAGTATATAAATGACTGATTAAAACTTTTACTTTTTTCTTTGTTATTGCAGACGTTGCTATAGCCAAACATACCAGTTGTTCAGTTGTGTTGAGTTTGTCCAGCCCTAGTTGGTCAGGTGTATCTGTACTTGCTGCGCCCTGTGATGTGGACGCTGTAGGAATCCCTGCTGGGTCCTAAAGTCTGCCTCGGATATAAACAACCAGTTCTGCAGCAGTAGAAAGTATCTATGACCGTGAGGTTCCAGCTCTACCGAGGCTTTCATCTGGAAGGTTGATAACACAAGACCACAGATGCTGAAAGCTTTCTCCTTTTAATCTCTCTTTTTTTCAGTGGATCTAAAGTTGTCTTGCTCACAGCTTTAATGTTGTTTAGAATGTCACTGATTGATTTGCCAGTGATGAGGATATGAAGGGACACGACCTGCAAATAAGATCTGAATCTGGAAGAGAATCTGTCTGTGCACAATGACAACTAGAGCATGTGTCTGCTGAGTAATTAAATATGGCTCATGGAGTGATGTCCTGATCTTTGCAAACAGGAACCATATGCTTAGATTTGATCGAATGATGGATTTCCTATTCCATCTGCTCTGTGCCAGCTAAATGCATGAGGTCGTTTATAATCTACCTATCTGAACTCCATCACTGACAACTGCACATATATCACCCTTCCACATATTAGAAAATACAATGTAACATATGGTTCCCTGTTTGCGCTGCTTATAACATCTGGTTTGCTATGATTCTGTTGCTGTAGTTACCATGGTTTAGCATTTTTTGTCTCAGGTTACCTGGCCTCTATTGTTCGATTGATATGTTGTCTTTCTAACTATTACTGAGCTTGATGTAATTTGACTACTACTGACAGTGTCCCTTATTTATATTGAATAAATTCTGAATTTGTTACCTATTGTTGCTTATATAGAAACAGCAAAAATATCTGCTGGACATGCAACAGAACACTATGTACAATACCTCAATACACACTTCACTGTACTGCAGTGGTACTACAACTACAATACTACAGTACAACTACTACAATTCAATCAGGAGAGACCTGGGATGAGTAAAGTGATATTTATTTGACAAAAGATGATGGATTTAACAACAGGTGTTTGGCGCTTGGACCCCACAGGGAAATAATGATACATTTGCGTCAGTCCTGCAGCCGAAGAATCATCCCCCATTGAGTCCAGGCAGTGGCGGCAGCCGACCACCCAGCCAGAAGAGACAGAGCGACAGGGTGGCGACGGGGAGGTGGAGGGTCGCTCACAGTGCTAGCATGGACACACTAAACAGGAAGATACACTTATTTAAAGGCACGGCAGCGGTTTGATAGGCTAGCGGAGAAGGGAGGTCACTGAACTAATTGATAGAATCCCGATGACAGCCCAGGCATTGAGGTGGAGGGAAAGGAGAGAGCGTGCGTAGCGAGTAGTGAGACGATGGTGCGTGGCCCGAGCGTGCAGAGTTTGGTCTTGCCTGACTGAACTTGCGTTAGCTTCATTACTACAGTACAGTTACTACAGTACCTACTGTGTACTGTTTGGTCTGCCTATGCACTGTAACTGATCAGCAGTATAATTTACGGGGCACAGTCATGCCGCTTGAACACACACAAAAGGAAGTCATGAGTTCCCTTTGAACGCTGATGTCAGTGGTAATCAGTGGGATGCTGGTTATTGAGCTGGAGCCGGTTAGCTTGACGTGCCTACTGCAGGGGTGTGACAGGTTTGTTATCAGAGCGCCAGGCTGTGAAAGAGCTGTGCAGCCACACTAAAGGCCCAGTCTTTATCTCCACTGACCTGTGAAGAGACTGTTATTTCATGGACGTCTGTAAGAAGCTAAGCTGTCGCGGGCTAGCTGGACGGCTGGCTAGCTGGACGGGCTGGGCTAGCTGGACGGCTATTGGTTTCACATGAGTTGGCATTCTCAAAGCCTACACTCACTGTCTTACAGGAAGCCACACTGCAGTCTGCTACGATGAAGCGCGGTTAGTTTGGAGTTAAAGTAAAGGAGGAGGGTGAACATGTAGGTAAACAGCAGGTTGAAGCTGATGATTTGCCATGCTGCTAATTGCTGCTCTCTGAAGATGGCTCTTCCGGGCTCTGCTCCTCTTCCTGCTGCTGACACCGCTGACCTGCCAGGGCTCCTGGAAACTGGGGTGGAATTATCTCTGACAGCAGATCATTTAGAGTTCTGATGAAGATTCTAGAACAGCGCTTCGCCCCTCCTCCCCAGTGTGATGGTCTCAGAGGACAGCTAGGAGGCGTCTGTGACTGACAGCTCCGTGGTATTGAAGCCCCGTGGAGAGGGAGGGGGCTGGAGAGGGCTGGATGGAGGGGAGAGAGAGAGAGAGAGAGGGGGGGGGGGAGGAGAGGGGTAAGGATAGGAGAGAGAAGCGTGGGGAGGGAAAAAGAGGGGTTGGGGGAGAAGCAGAAGAGGAGAGGAGTGGGGAGGAAAGAGGAGAGAGAGGCGTGGGGAGGAGAGGGGTTGGGGGAGAAGCAGAAGAGGAGAGGAAGCCAGAGGGAAAGACGGACCAGTCCAGACCATTACTGCAGTGACCTCTGCACACATCAACTGTCTCCCAGAGAGAGGAGAGCTGTGTGTGCTGCTGCATGGATGCCGCCCAGGGCGGGAGCCTTTCACCAGGCACACAAATCAACACAACCACACACACGGATCACAAACACCCCGGCCTTTTAACTGGAAATACACAACGGCTGACCAAGACTTGGTACATCCTTGCTTCTCTTTTGTTCGCTGCTATTGTGGAGTGAGTCATAGTCGGGGGTGGAGGAGGGTTTAGGACCAGGGGGGATTAGTACAACCGATACAGTAATCTGAGTACACCCTCCGCAGCTAACAACACTGTCCAGGAAGAACAACAGGGCCTTCACTGCTGCCCTAAGCCCCAGGCTGTAGTAGGTCTCCACCCTGGGACCATGGTGCCAGGCTGGATACGCTGTAGGAGGTCTCCACCCTGGGACCATGGTGCCAGGCTGGATACGCTGTAGGAGGTCTCCACCCTGGGACCATGGTGCCAGGCTGGGTACGCTGTAGGAGGTCTCCACCCTGGGACCATGGTGCCAGGCTGGATACGCTGTAGGAGGTCTCCACCCTGGGACCATGGTGCCAGGCTGGGTACGCTGTAGGAGTTCTCCACCCTGGGACCATGGTGCCAGGCTGGGTACGCTGTAGGAGGTCTCCACCCTGGGACCATGGTGCCAGGCTGGGTAGTCTGTAGGAGGTCTCCACCCTGGGACCATGGTGCCAGGCTGGATACGCTGTAGGAGGTCTCCACCCTGGGACCATGGTGCCAGGCTGGGTAGGCTGTAGGAGGTCTCCACCCTGGGACCATGGTGCCAGGCTGGATACGCTGTAGGAGGTCTCCACCCTGGGACCATGGTGCCAGGCTGGATACGCTGTAGGAGGTCTCCACCCTGGGACCATGGTGCCAGGCTGGGTAGGCTGTAGGAGGTCTCCACCCTGGGACCATGGTGCCAGGCTGGGTACGCTGTAGGAGGTCTCCACCCTGGGACCATGGTGCCAGGCTGGATACGCTGTAGGAGGTCTCCACCCTGGGACCATGGTGCCAGGCTGGATACGCTGTAGGAGGTCTCCACCCTGGGACCATGGTGCCAGGCTGGATACGCTGTAGGAGGTCTCCACCCTGGGACCATGGTGCCAGGCTGGATACGCTGTAGGAGGTCTCCACCCTGGGACCATGGTGCCAGGCTGGGTAGTCTGTAGGAGGTCTCCACCCTGGGACCATGGTGCCAGGCTGGGATACGCTGTAGGAGGTCTCCACCCTGGGACCATGGTGCCAGGCTGGATACGCTGTAGGAGGTCTCCACCCTGGGACCATGGTGCCAGGCTGGGGAAGCTGAAGGTCCCTTCAGGGTGCTGGGTCAGATTGACAGGCGACCATGTGACTCTGATAGCTCTGTTGTTACTGCATTCTTCTCCTGATGTGTTTACAAGGGTCAATGTTGAGACGCAACGATGGGTGTTTACAGACACAAACAAACACACACACACACACTAACAAACAAAAACACCCTGCCCTCCCTGCCCTTGGCTTCCTGTGGGACATGTTAGAGTTGCTCTCAGACTCGACCCTCTTGGCCCCCTCTCGGCCCGCTCTGACAAGCTGTCAGCCTGCCCTGACTCCAGCAGGGCTCTGGAGCACCACAAGGTGTTCCAGAGTTACACGTTCCTGACAAAGCATTTCCCAGTTTATGTCACACTGTACAAAAGGATGTCATTCACATTCAAGTTGAATCATAGTAGCTGCTTGAATACTCACATGGGCCTACATGATGGACATGCTTATTGACTGTTTTATGAACCGATCTGGATTTCAAACTGCCTGAGACCGAACCACTTCCTTCCTTATCCTCCAAAACCTCAAAAGATCTTCTCAGTGGTTGACAAACCACTCAGCCAATCAAGTCAGTGGCTGACACACTGTTGCTGAGAAGTTGGCCAGCTGATTGGTGAGTGCATCAGCTCAGCGCCACGCTGATTGAGGTGATGGAAATAGAAGCAACTTCAGAAAGCTTGCCATTGGTGAACACTTGAACGGCCATTTGCTTTCTGTAAACAGAATGTTTGTCAAACTTGGATCGGAATCAAAATCAAGGTTTGAAAACGTCGACACCGGGAGGGAAAATAAGTACAACTTTCCACGTGGACAGTTTGTGTTTTGATATGAATGTGAATATTAAGAGTCCTGCTGTATGCAACATGTCAGTGGTGCTGTATGAGTATAGTATGTTTATGTGTGCGTGTGTTGGGAGGAAGACGAAGGCTGTGGCTCCAGGGACCTGTGAGCTTGCTATTTACCAGGAACACAGAGAGGAGCCAGTGGGATGGAGCCCATGTCTGTAAATAGGTTACTTTGAAGTTAAGAGGTACCATCTGGCCAACTGGATCATGAAACGAGCGTTGGTGCCAAGTGGCACAGGTGAATCAGCCAGGCGCCAGGCGCAATCCTGCTCCCGTCAACAAACAAACCACCCAGCGAGTGTTCGGATGGCCACCCATTTGGATTTAAAGAGACACAGCAATATGTCCTGCACTCGTGGAATGAAAGGGTTCTGATCGTGCCAGACGGTAAATGCGTAGTTTGGTTCAGAGCGTGGTCGTGCACTCAAGGTTTGGTTCAGAGCGTGGTCGTGCACTCAAGGTTTGGTTCAGAGCGTGGTCGTGCACTCAAGGTTTGGTTCAGAGCGTGGTCGTGCACTCAAGGTTTGGTTCAGAGCGTGGTCGTGCACTCAAGGTTTGGTTCAGAGCATGGTCGTGCACTCAAGGTTTGGTTCAGTGATGTGAAACAGACAAGGTTCAGACAGGAAGACTCAGAGGGAGGTAATAATAACATGTGTTTGCAATACAACACATTGGTTTTGGAGTCTATGGTTCTACTATGGGTCTACGGGTTGGTTTAAGACGGGGGGGGGGGGGGTTGGTATGAGGGAGGGGGTCAGTAAGGGGGGGGGGGTATACATGGGAGGGGGGTTGCTTAAAGTGGAGGGGTGTGTTTGGTGGGGTCATTAAGAGAGGTTGGTTGGTTTAGGGGGGAGGGGGGGGTTAAGGGGGAGGTGTTAGATTAGGGGGGGAGCTTAGTTTAGTCTTGCAGCTGCATTTTGCTAGTCAGCAGCAGGGAGCTGTCCAGGGTGCTGAACACTAACCCCCTGTCTGTCTCACCTCACTGTAGACCTGAACACTACCCCCTGTCTGTCTCACCTCACTGTAGACCTGAACACTACCCCCTGTCTGTCTCACCTCACTGTAGACCTGAACACTACCCCCTGTCTGTCTCACCTCACTGTAGACCTGAACACTACCCCCTGTCTGTCTCACCTCACTGTAGACCTGAACACTACCGCCTGTCTGTCTCACCTCACTGTAGACCTGAACACTACCCCCTGTCTGTCTCACCTCACTGTAGACCTGAACACTACGCCCTGTCTGTCTCACCTCACTGTAGACCTGAACACTACCGCCTGTCTGTCTCACCTCACTGTAGACCTGAACACTACCCCCTGTCTGTCTCACCTCACTGTAGACCTGAACACTACCCCCTGTCTGTCTCACCTCACTGTAGACCTGAACACTACCCCCTGTCTGTCTCACCTCACTGTAGACCTGAACACTACCGCCTGTCTGTCTCACCTCACTGTAGACCTGAACACTACCTCCTGTCTGTCTCACCTCACTGTAGACCTGAACACTACCCCCTGTCTGTCTCACCTCACTGTAGACCTGAACACTACCCCCTGTCTGTCTCACCTCACTGTAGACCTGAACACTACCCCCTGTCTGTCTCACCTCACTGTAGACCTGAACACTACCCCCTGTCTGTCTCACCTCACTGTAGCCCTGAACACTACCCCCTGTCTGTCTCACCTCACTGTAGACCTGAACACTACCGCCTGTCTGTCTCACCTCACTGTAGACCTGAACACTACCCCCTGTCTGTCTCACCTCACTGTAGACCTGAACACTACCCCCTGTCTGTCTCACCTCACTGTAGACCTGAACATTACCCCCTGTCTGTCTCACCTCACTGTAGACCTGAACACTACCGCCTGTCTGTCTCACCTCACTGTAGACCTGAACACTACCGCCTGTCTGTCTCACCTCACTGTAGACCTGAACACTACCCCCTGTCTGTCTCACCTCACTGTAGACCTGAACACTACCCCCTGTCTGTCTCACCTCACTGTAGAGACATAGAGCCTAGTAAAAGTTACCTTAACCCGTTAAAGATTAGCGTCACAAATATGTGATCGTTTCAATGTGGGTCCCACAGCGTAACATCACAAATATGTGATTTCGAACATTCCAATTGAATATTTTCCGATAGACAAAAACTATGCGACAAATGCTTTAGTATGGCTTCAGAATGTACTAATGAGAAGGCTAACAAGTAACACTAGCATGGTAGTAGCATTGCTACGAGTATTATGCTAGGTAACCTAGCCCGGATGCTAACTAAAGCCAGCTAGCTACCGTTTCGGAAGAATAACTTACGCTGTGGGGGCCGTCGGAAATATTGACTCACTAATCTAAAGGTTAAGTAAGACCCGGTTTAAAATTACAACATTACTTTCAGCTCTCCAAAAAACACATTTGCAAATATATTTTTTTCTGAAAGACCACATTTACATAGCCAATGGGTCATATTGTCTTGCCTTGCCATCCCATTGGATAAATGAGGTCTTTAAAAAATAAATAAATAAAGCAATTAGAGAGCTAAAAGTGACGTTGTAATTTTACAACCAGGGGTCTTACAGAGTTTTAAGGGGAGGGAAAGTAACTCAGGTGCACTTGATATGCATCACAGATGGTGCTGAAGGGGCTATTGAAGCTATTGAAGGATATTCCCTTATCGGAACAAAAGATGCCTATCGTGATGCCTGGGACATACTTGATGACCGCTTCGGAAATCCCTTTATAGTTGGCAAAGCATACAGAGACAAGATACAGTCATGGCATGAGATTGCTTGTAAAGACAGTAAGGATCTTCGTGAGTTTGTAGACTTCTTAATGAGCGTTGAAACCGCCATGCCTTATGTTCAGGGCTTGCAAACTCTGAATGACTGTGTTGAAAATCAGAGAATCGTCGCCAAGTTGCCTGACTGGTTGAGTTCCCGTTGGAACAGAACAGCTACAATCTTCCAAGATGAACGCAAAGCCTTTCCTGACTTCAAACACTTTGTTCACTTTCTCAACAAAGAGTCCAGGATTGCCTGTAATCCTATCACCTCATTGCAAGCATTAAGGCCAGCAGAACAAGAAAGATCTAGACAAAGTGATCCAGATCACAAGCTTCACAGAAATCGTAACTCAAGCACCAAGACGTTTACCACAAGTTCAAGTGAGAAGAGCAACCCTTTGTGTGTTTTTTGCAAAAGGCATGGACATACTTTGCATAAATGTCGAAAGATCATGGAAAAGCCAGTTGAAGAAAGAGTGAAATTTTTTCAATCAGAGAAACTGTGCTTTGGCTGTCTCAAGATCAGCCACAATTCCAAGTGCTGCATCTCCAGAAGCGTCTGTGAGAAATGTACATTTAGTCGACGCTCTTATCCAGAGCGACTTACAGTAAGTACAGGGACATTCCCCCGAGGCAAGTAGGGTGAAGTGCCTTGCCCAAGGACACAACGTCATTTTGCACAGCCGGGAATCGAACCGGCAACCATCAGATTACTAGCCCGATTTCCTAACCGCTCAGCCACCTGACTCCCTTGCGACAACAGTCGTCCAACCTGTCTGCATCAAGATTGGGAGAGAAACCCAAGACTCAGAACTCGCCAAACACAGTCCCTGGTGAGCCAAGGGTCTGCAGAAAGAAGGCCTGAGCAACCCAATGACCATCTAGAGACGCAGCAAGCAACCGCCAACAGAGTCATTCAGAAGAAGAAAAGCACTCACACGTCGTCAATCCTTCCTGTGTACGTGTTCACCTCTCAGACTCAAGTCTGAGGTCCACTTTGTGTGCCGGACTAAAGTGAAGGAAATACTTACTCCAGCAGACATGGTAAAGATCTTTGAGTCCGATTTCACAGAGAGGACTGGCGAAGATGTAGCCATGTCCCAAGAAGACCTTGCGTTTTTTTGCCAAGCTGAAACAAGGTAGTCAAGCAGAAGGAGGACGGGCATTTAGTGATGCCACTGCCCTTCAAAGAAGAAAGGCCAATTCTGCCAAACAACAAGGCTTGTGCAGAACACCGACTCCAGTGTCTAAAGAGACGCTTCAGGAAAGATGGACACTAACCCTATGATGATGACAGCACTATGATGATGACAGCACTATGATGATGACAGTACTATGATGATGACAGTACTATGATGATGACAGCACTATGATGATGACAGCACTATGATGATGACAGTACTATGATGATGACAGCACTATGATGATGACAGTACTATGATGATGACAGTACTATGATGATGACAGTACTATGATGATGACAGTACTATGATGATGACAGCACTATGATGATGACAGTACTATGATGATGACAGCACTATGATGATGACAGTACTATGATGATGACAACACTATGATGATGACAGCACTATGATGATGACAGTACTATGATGATGACAGCACTATGATGATGACAGCACTATGATGATGACAGTACTATGATGATGACAGCACTATGATGATGACAGCACTATGATGATGACAGTACTATGATGATGACAGTACTATTATGATGACAGTACTATGATGATGACAGTACTATAAAGACTACTTGGCCTTCATGGCGTATATTATTGCCGGAGGCGATGCAGAAAAGGTTCCGGAGTGGGAGATGCTTTAACTCTGCTAAAAAGAAGAAGATGACAGATCATGTGTCATACAGACGTAAGTGTTTGAAAATAAATATAATAACTCTCTAATAATAACTACTCTCTCCAGTGAAGCATAGCAACAACAGGAAGCCAGTGTGCATCTCTCAACTTGCCTTCACAGCAGCGTTGTCTTGAAGGTGACCTTTGACCTGGGGCTGCCTGGGGAAATCAGGATGTTGTTGTCAGGTGTGTTGGAGGGTCATGACGTGACACCCTCCAGGGTTCAGGGAAGGAGGCCGAGCCCTGAGGCGCTGGCTGAGCTGTGGATGACATGTCCTGACATCTCCTCCTCTCTCTGCAATCTCTCTCTACATCTCTCTCTCTACATCTCTCTCTCTATATGTCTCTCTCTCTATGTCACACATGTCTCTCTCTCTCTCCTTTTCTCTCTCCTTTTCTCTCTCCTTCTCTCTCTTTGTCTCTCTCTGCCTCTCTCTGTCTCTCTCCATCTGTCTCTCTCTTCTCTCTCTCTACATCTTTCTCTCTCATCTCTCTCTGTCTCTCTCTCTCTCTGTCTTTCTCTCTTCTCTCTATATATCTTTCTCTCTCTCTCTCTCTCTCTCTCTCTCTCTCTCTCTCTCTCTCTCTCTCTCTCTCTCTCTCTCTCTCTCTCTCTCTCTCTCTCTCTCTCTCTCTGTGTCTTTCTCTCTCTCTCATCTCTCTCTATCTCTCTCTCTCTCATCTCTCTCTGTGTCTCTCTCTCTGTGTCTCTCTATCTGTCTCTCTCTCTTCTCTCTCTACTGGGCACCAGTACTGACAGGAAGAGCCTTGATCTCCATCCCTCACGATGGTGGTGAGGATGTTTACAGTACTGATATCTGATGCTGACCATGCTGCTGACCATGCTGCTGACCATAGCTGCTGTCACCTCTGGCCCTCAGCTTCAGGAAGGGGAGGGGTCTGTTTCAGGAAGGGGAGGGGTCGGCTTCAGGAAGGGGAGGGGTCTGTTTCAGGAAGGGGAGGGGTCGGCTTCAGGAAGGGGAGAGGTCTGTTTCAGGAAGGGGAGGGGTCTGTTTCAGGAAGGGGAGGGGTCGGCTTCAGTAAGGGACAGAGTTAGGATTATTATAGGAATAGATGCTTTATATTTTGTGGGTTTTTGTTGTGATGAGATTATGTATTTTGTGTTAGTGTAATGTAGTTTGTGTTTCTGTAAAAGAAAGAAAGAAATACTGAATATTTCTGAGTTTTTATACGTGTGCTTTCGTGGGTGTGAGGGTTTCGAGGGTGCGTTTGTGTGTGCATGTGTGTGTTTGTGTGCGTGTGTGCGTGTGTGCACACAGGGTCATCAGAGGACATGAAGTAGAGAGCCCTGCAGTTTGTTTACCGCCAAACAATGGCAGTGTTTCCCAGCAGAACGGTGAAGTAGAATAACAACGTTACATAACTACATTACCCACATCTCCATAGATACTGGAGCTCCTATGTGGCTGGTAAATACTGACTGTTCCTTGACTCTGACCAACAAAATACTGTTCAAATTGTGCACTTCTGATCCGTGATCTTTCGCTATAATTTATATTTGCTCTGCACATGCACGCAGCTGTGGAGCATCTGCTAAATAAAGTTTAAAAAATATATATATTATACCTTTAAATGTATTGGATCAATACATCTTCTTTCTCTGGTTCAACATGGGTAGATATTGTTATAGGATTAATAAATAAGGATAAGACACGTTGATAGATTTCCCTTGAACCTTTGCTTACTTGCCAGAGTACATAGCTCATGGACATGGAGCTCTTAGGGGTCCTTCCTTGGGACTTCCTTGTGCCAGTGGTTGAGCGGGAGGAGGGGTGAGGAGAGGTGTGTGAGGGTGAGGAGGGAAACATAGGAGAACATAGGACTGGGCTGCAGGAGAACATGGGAGAACGTAGGTGATTACTGTAGGAGAACATGGGAGAATGTAGGTGATTACTGTAGGAGAACATGGGAGAACGTAGGTGATTACTGCAGGAGAACATGGGAGAACGTAGGTGATTACAGTAGGAGAACATGGGAGAACGTAGGTGATTACTGCAGGAGAACATGGGAGAACGTAGGTGATTACTGCAGGAGAACATGGGAGAACGTAGGTGATTACAGTAGGAGAACATGGGAGAACGTAGGTGATTACTGCAGGAGAACATGGGAGAACGTAGGTGATTACTGTAGGAGAACATGGGAGAACGTAGGTGATTACTGTAGGAGAACATGGGAGAACGTAGGTGATTACTGTAGGAGATTGAAGGAGAGTAAGTAGGAGGTTGTAGAATTGCTGCGGAACTTGTGTTTACACAGTTACACATAGTAGTCAATTTATTCTGAAAAAGAACCAGACGCCAGAAATCTAGTTTCTCTAAGTGGCTGTTATCCAGCCAAAAGACACATCGGCTTGGCACAAATCACGTCCGACAAGCCTACACAGATTGACATTAAATACTCTAGTATCATAAACTTATTGAGTTTGTCAGATGTTAACACAAATTCATAACATAATCCCAGTTTTGAGGCTCTACAATAGTGTATGGCTCAGGTGCATCGTAATAAAGTAATTGGCCAAATATATATTGAGTCAGTCTCGGATTTCACTTCAGCCAATTACAGTTTTACACACTACCCGGAGCCTAATCAATTTTAGAATGCGTGTTAAGAATGCGGAGACTTGACAGGGTTGCATCCCAAATCGCATATTTTAACTTTTGACTTTTAGTAAGTACTGCAGCTGCTCTTACAAATTCCACTATGTTCGCAGAGTGCTGTATGCGTACACCTGGGAACACATATGGTGTCATATAAGCGTGCCTTGAACTGGTGCGGCCAAGTTCATTTCGGTTCGCTATGGTGGTAATAGCCTACGTGCTATCAACGCTGTTGTATCGTTTACTCTAGTTGACAGCTTACTGGCTATGTATGTTGGAAGATATATTTGAGGTATTTTAAAGGCGTCCTGTATTAGACATGAACACTTTGATTTACTGCTGTACCTTCTGGATAAAGCAAAATGTATCAAATGCTAGCCTATATATAAATATAATTTCCTGGCATACTAAATAGAATGTTGGAATGTGTATTGAGATGCACACAGAGCAGTAGGTCGCTTGTAGAAAACCCTGCGTGTGGACGTCAACCCATGATAAATCTAGCAGCGCATTGTGTGGCTGAAAAGAATCGTGAGTTCGTGAGTTCTTATCCGATGAAAGTAGACAAGTAATTCCCTTCTCCCTCCCTCCCGTCCTCCTCCTTCAGATTGGCATGCTACTAGTGTTTCGGAGGCGTAACTTCTCCCTCACCCGCGCTCTGCGGCTACAGTGACTGCAGTACTGTCAACCACGTCCGTCAGACAGAACAAACAAGATTTCCCGTGAACCCGCTAAACGTCTCAGTGGCCAAATCTTGACTGATCTTATCCGGTTAACCTTCTGGGGGCTCGGCGCCCAGCGAGCCTGCCGTAGCAAACCCACCAGGGTGTGAAAGTTAGCTGCCAAAGTCACGAGCCAGATAGGCTGAAGGCCCTGAGACTGGGTTGGGGAGGCGGGATGTGTGTGTGTTGCGGTGGGTGAAGGATGAAGGCAGCGGATGTTTATTTGAAGGGACAGTGTCTGTGTGGTGCGTGAGGCCAGTCATTTGAAACTTATTTGCCCCGCTGTACTTTTCAAGCTGACAGAGTCTTCTTCTGAAGTAGGCTTGTGGAAATGACACGCACACACGCACACACACACGCACATACACTCACACAGAGAAACTCTCACACACACACTGTACAGACACACTAATGATAACCTTTTCAGATTATTGACAACCAAACAGACTTCAAACATCTCATCTCATTATTTATCTGGACAAGACAGGAACTTGTGAATCTGAAGGCAGTCTGGTTCCACGAAGTGTGATGTTTCAATCGCAGCCCAATGGCCCAAGTGTTGCTGAATTATTAAACGAGAACCTGCTGTGATTGTCTGCCCTTGTTACTTTCAACACCAGAGAGACTGTTCTGGAATACCTGTGGATGAAGTGTTTGACAGAACTGAATAACGAGCGAGCACACAGACTTCACACACCCTCTGAAGCAGTACGAACATATTTCCTCTTTTATTTACATTCCTTTTTCAAATGTTAACATTTTTCGCTATAACTCTTGATCAGGTTGGCATTTTTTCTCATTAAAATAAATTGGCACAAGTAAAACATATGTAGACAAAGGTTTATTTACAACATACAACATGTTTGTTTTTAAATATTTTATACAGGACTGCAGATGAGACAGCTTGCTGGGATCCTTCAAGCAGATTCTGCAGTATTAAAGTTGTGAAATATATTATTCATATAAAAGTGACTATTACCTTTATTGCATTTAAAGCAATGAAGAATGTAGCTTGACAAACATTCATTTTTATATGACAGAAAAATCCTCTCTTTGCCTCTTGTTTTTTATATTATAAAGTAAAAAGTGTAGTAATGGCCAAACAGACTGTTATAAACTTTTTAAAAACCTGCTTAAATATATACATTGTGCTTCTGGGTTCAGTTTTGTCAAATAAAATCTGGACCCAAGGAAGCTGGGACTGCATGGCCTGACATTTGCGTTAGATGGTTTTCATCTAGAAAGATAATCACCCTTTACAGCCAATTCTTCCACAATTACTGGGAAACACAAGATGGTAATATAGTACACCTGGCTGCCCGGCAACAAGTACACTAGTGAGAATACAAAAAGTAACACTGATGTTTTTTGTCTTTTTTTTAATCTTTTGTTGTTGTTGTTGTTGTTGTTGTTGTAGATCTCTTCCACCTCTCTTATGTCCTCCTCATATTGGCACGATAAGTCCCTGCCACACCTTAATATTCCAGATATGTATGCCAAGGCTGTTTAGAAAAGTCACTTTTTTTCCTTTCTACTTCAGTGCAAAATACATCACTTCCTGTGAGCTTCCTGGTTTGCTCAGCGTTTCCTGGTTGTCCTGCCGCTCTTCTAGACCTCGGTCTGGAAGTCTCCTTCCTGCACGTCCAGGGGCAGGTTGACACACTTCTCCCACTCCGCAGCAGTCATCTCCAGCGAGTCCTTGGGGTCGGGCTGCAGTACATTCATAGTGGCGTAGTTCTGGTACTCACAGGCAGGGTTGTAGGACTCCCAGGGGTTCTTGTTCTGCATGGACTTGTCCTGGCACACAGAGGGGAGGGGTTAGGAGCGGCCGCGCCACACAGAGCAACTTAACCTTCACTGTTTCCCTCAACGCTAACAGCACCACTGCTCCACATGGCCATGGTCGTGAACATGCGGGTAAATCAAATGAATATATAAACAAATGAAGAGATGCTAGACGCCCGTGCTCCTGGTGAGCAGGCTGCCTGGTGAGCAGGCTGCCTGGTTGAGCAGGCTGCCTGGTTGAGCAGGCTGCCTGGTTGAGCAGGCTGCCTGGTTGAGCAGGCTGCCTGGTTGAGCAGGCTGCCTGGTTGAGCAGGCTGCCTGGTTGAGCAGGCTGCCTGGTTGAGCAGGCTGCCTGGGTGAGCAGGCTGCCTGGTTTGAGCAGGCTGCCTGGTGAGCAGGCTGCCTGGTTGAGCAGGCTGCCTGGTTGAGCAGGCTGCCTGGTTGAGCAGGCTGCCCTGGTTGAGCAGGCGGCCTGGTTGAGCAGGCTTGCCTGGGTGAGCAGGCTGCCTGGGTGAGCAGGCTGCCTGGTTGAGCAGGAGGTGTGATGGTGCTGTAAGAACACAGGAGGGCTGACTTCTGCTGCAGAAGATGGTAAGACTGCTGAATCATGAGGTTAGGATGGATCCTGCACCCCCCAACACACTGGCCCCACACACACTGGCCCCCCCAACACACTGGCCCCCCACACACTGGCCCCCCAACACACTGGCCCCAACACACTGGCCCCCCAACACACTGGCCCCCCAACACACTGCACCCCCAACACACTGGCCCCCCACACACTGGCCCCCCCAACACCACTGGCCCCCCAAACACTGGCCCCCAACACACTGGCCCCCCAATACACTGGCCCCCCAACACACTGGCCCCCCAACACACTGGCCCCCCAACACACTGGCCCCCCAACACACTGGCCCCAACACACTGGCCCCCCAACACACTGGCCCCCCAACACACTGGCCCCAACACACTGACCCCCTCAACCCACAGGCCCCCAACACACTGGCCCCCCAAAACACTGTCCCCAACACACTGGCCCTCCAACACACTGGCCCCAACCCACTGCCCCCAACACACTGGCCCCCAACAAACTGGCCCCAACACACTGGCCCCACACACACTGGCCCCCCAACACACTGGCCCCACACACACTGGCCCCCCAACACACTGGCCCCAACACACTGGCCCCCCAACACACTGGCCCCCCAACACACTGGCCCCAACACACTGACCCCCCAACACACTGGCCCCCCAACACACTGGCCCCAACCCACTGCCCCCAACACACTGGCCCCCAACACACTGGCCCCACACACACTGGCCCCAACACACTGGCCCCCCAACACACTGGCCCCAACACACTGGCCCCCAACACACTGCCCCCAACACACTGGCCCCCCAACACATTGGCCCCAACACACTGGCCCCAACAAACTGCCCCCAACACACTGCCCCCAACACACTGCCCCCAACACACTGCCCCCAACACACTGGCCCCAACACACTGGCCCCAATACACAGGCCACCAAAACACTGCCCCCAACACACTGCCCCCAACACACTGGCCCCAACCCACTGGCCCCAACCCACTGCCCCCAACCCACTGCCCCCAACACACTGGCCCCAACACACTGCCCCCAACACACTGCCCCCAACACACTGCCCCCAACACACTGTCCCCAACACACTGGCCCCAACACACTGGCCCCAACACACTGCCCCCAACACACTGGCCCCAACACACTGGCCCCCAACACACTGGCCCCAACACACTGGGATAGGATCTTCTCACTGATAGTCACAAAGAGGCTGGGGAGGACTGAAGAGCGAGAGTGAGGTGAGAGAGATAGAGAGAGAATGAGAGAGTAGAGTAGAGAGAGAGAGAGAGAGAGAGAGAGAGAGAGAGAAGAGTAGAGTAGAGAGAGAGAGTAGAGAGAGAGAGAAGAGAGAGAGAGAGAGAAGAGTAGAGTAGAGAGAGAGAGTAGAGAGAGAGAGAAAGAGTAGAGAGAGAGAGAGAGTAGAGAGAGAGAGAGAGAGAGAGAGAGAGAGAGAGAGAGAGAGAGAGAGAGAGAGAGAGTTAGAAAGAGAAAGTGGAAAGATCAGTTTCCATTCAGGGAATAATAAATGCAGGGGTTCTGGTGTTGAATGTTGTCTACTTGCTACAGGCCAGCCAGCTCTGCAGTATATTAATTCCAGGGGAAAAGGAGGGAGAGAGAGAATGAAAGAATCAAATGAATATGGTTATCGTTTTCTATACAAATGTCCTCGCAATGGTTACTAAGCAACAAGCAAGAAATTACACCATGCTGCAGTGCTGATTGAAATGTGAGTGAAAGAGGATTACAACTCCCTTAACACTGGGCCAGCACTACAGGACTACAGATACAACACTGGGCTACAGCACTAGAGGACTACAGATACAACACTGGGCTACAGCACTAGAGGACTACAGATACAACACTGGGCTACAGCACTACAGGACTACAGATACAACACTGGGCTACAGCACTAGAGGACTACAGATACAACACTGGGCCAGCACTACAGGATTACAGATACAACACTGGGCCTGGACTACAGGACTACAGATACAACACTGGGCCAGGACTACAGGACTACAGATACAACACTGGGCCAGGACTACAGGACTACAGATACAACACTGGGCCAGCACTACAGGACTACAGATACAACACTGGGCTACAGCACTAGAGGACTACAGATACAACACTGGGCCTGGACTACAGGACTACAGATGCAACACTGGGCCAGCACTACAGGACTACAGATACAACACTGGGCCAGCACTACAGGACTACAGATACAACACTGGGCTACAGCACTACAGGACTACAGATACAACACTGGGCTACAGAACTACAGATACAACACTGGACTACAGGACTACAGATACAACACTGGGCTACAGGACTACAGGACTACAGATACAACACTGCACTACAGGACTACAGATACAACACTGCACTACAGGACTACAGATACAACACTGCACTAAAGGACTACAGATACAACACTGGGCCAGCACTACAGGACTACAGATACAACACTGGGCCAGGACTACAGGACTACAGATACAACACTGGACTACAGGACTACAGGACTACAGATACAACACTGGACTACAGAACTACAGATACAACACTGGACTACAGAACTACAGATACAACACTGGACTACAGGACTACAGGACTACAGACACAGCACTGGACTACAGGACTACAGGACTACAGATACAACACTGGACTACAGAACTACAGATACAACACTGGACTACAGAACTACAGATACAACACTGGACTACAGAACTACAGATACAACACTGGGCCAGCACTACAGGACTACAGATACAACACTGGACTACAGGACTACAGGACTACAGACACAGCACTGGACTACAGGACTACAGGACTACAGATACAACACTGGACTACAGAACTACAGATACAACACTGGACTACAGGACTACAGATACAACACTGC
Organism: Thaleichthys pacificus; assembly: GCA_023658055.1. NCBI lineage: Eukaryota > Metazoa > Chordata > Actinopteri > Osmeriformes > Osmeridae > Thaleichthys > Thaleichthys pacificus. The sequence continues at coordinate 18,320,971 of CM042857.1, read as the reverse complement.
ACTACAGGACTACAGATACAACACTGCACTACAGGACTACAGATACAACACTGGACTACAGAACTACAGATACAACACTGGACTACAGAACTACAGATACAACACTGGGCCAGCACTACAGGACTACAGATACAACATATCCTCAGGGCCAGTGTTCCTCAGTCTGTCCTCTCCATAACCCAGTCACGGCAGCCGTGGGTTCTGTCATCATGAGACACTTCCAAACCAGGCTTCCAAAACCCCAAACCTGCACTGCACCAGCCGCTGCCCTGGGTGAGTTTGTAGAGATGTTGATAGATTACAGTCAGCCATGCATTAATGAAGGAATGGAGGGGGGTCAATCATGTAGATACATGTATGTAAATAAAATGTAAAAAGTGCATTTCAAGATTAATGGCCTCCTGCTGTGTTTGAATGGATGGACCGACTGAACCCAAACACCCCCTGACACTGCTGCAGCCCCCTTCACCCTGCCTTCCTCACCCCCCTAACCCTTCTGCCCCCACGACACCCACCCCACCCCACCCACCGCTCAGGAAACCCTCACAGAAACACTTCTGCTGGGTTTTTCTTCCACATGAGTTCATTTCTGGGCAACGGCTGTTTTGCCCAATTATTTTCCTCTTCTCAGTCTATTGCTGGGCGGATGGCTAACTCAGGGCATTGTTACCATCGAATGCGTTGCCCCCCCACTGACCCCCCTCCACCGACCCCCCCCTCCACATCTTCCCTGTCGTTGCTGATATCCTGTTACTCACCATGCCGGCCATATTTGGTATGTCTCGAAATCGGTCCAGGGTTTGAAATTTCTGATTCAGTTCCTGGAAGAGCTCCATATGTCTTTTCCTGGTGTGCATGACCTTCTGTAATGGCAAGGGGTTCGTGGTGTTTAATCATTGCCAATCACGGAACAGCAGCTTTCCTCTCCAGCCCCTCAGCACCTCTCTGGGCTTCAGTCTCTGTTCCACTGCATGACAGCAGCTAGGACAACGGGCAATTTAGTCTCCGCCAAATAACTAATCAAGGCCTTGCCTCTGTGTTAGCGTGTTCTCAGATTGGGGGGAAATGAGCCTAAATAAAGAGGTGGATTGTGCTCTTCTCTCTCCTTGGGCCAGAGAGCCCAAGGTAATCATTCATTACAACAAGTGCATCAAGTCAGATATGAAATGTGCATATGACTTTCAAAAAAGCATATAGTTTGGAAATCAACTGATAGCCAATGGATGTAGGAGATGGAGCAGGAGAGGGTGTGGATGAGAAGCCTGCAGGTCTGCAGGCCTGCATGTCAGATGACAGCTATGCTTTTACCTTAACTACACCAGACTCACATAAATCTAGACCCTGTCAGCATCATGCTACTTCAATAAGCTTAAGTGCTGCACAACACCGTGGTAAATTAAATGGTGCAACTCAAATGCTACAAACTAGCCCTTGAGAGTTTGAAAAAGCCACAGCCATGCACTTAGCAAACCTGTACTTTACTTACTTCAAAGTCCATGTCCGAATACCGAGACTTTCTTCTCTGTGAAGACAGAAGAGAACACAGAAGGTCAGACGAAGATTTAACATCCAGCAGATAAGATAAAACACTGATACACTGATACACTGAAGCACTGAAGCACTGAAGCACTGCTGATTAATGCTGCTGTAACCAAGCATCACCCTTCATCATGTCCCACTGTTGAATAAGGATGTTTGGGGTTAGATCTTCTCTAATTTACGAGCAAGACATTGTCCCAGGCTCCCTATTTCACTTTGCTGCAGGTAACAACACCATGGCAGGAGGACTATGCTGCAGGTGACAACACCATGACAGTAGGACTATGCTGCAGGTGACAACACCATGACAGTAGGACTATGCTGCAGGTGACAACACCATGACAGTAGGACTATGCTGCAGGTGACAACACCATGACAGTAGGACTATGCTGCAGGTGACAACACCGTGACAGTAGGACTATGCTGCAGGTGACAACACCATGACAGTAGGACTATGCTGCAGGTGACAACACCGTGACAGTAGGACAGGAGGACTATGCTGCAGGTGACAACACCGTGACAGGAGGACTATGCTGCAGGTGACAACACCATGACAGTAGGACTATGCTGCAGGTGACAACACCATGACAGTAGGACTATGCTGCAGGTGACAACACCGTGACAGTAGGACTATGCTGCAGGTGACAACACCATGACAGTAGGACTTTGCTGCAGGTGACAACACCATGACAGTAGGACAATGCTGCAGGTGACAACACCGTGACAGTAGGACTATGCTGCAGGTGACAACACCGTGACAGTAGGACTATGCTGCAGGTGACAACACCATGACAGTAGGACTTTGCTGCAGGTGACAACACCA
>CM042857.1:18283609-18313609 GCA_023658055.1 Thaleichthys pacificus | reverse complement strand
ACTCGTAATGTTCTTGGGGCTGTCTCGATCTCTATGATCACTGACCTATGCACTTTTTGTAAAGCTCTCTCTTCGTAAGTCGCTTTGGATAAAAGCGTCTGCTAAATTACTAAATGTAAACGTAACCTTAACTAGGATTGATTATTATATTAGTAGTCAGTGATGGGCAGTAGCGTCGCTACTTGTAGCACGCTACTAGCTTAACTACATTTGTCAGTAGCTTGGCGGTAACGTCGCTATTTACAAAACCAAGTAACTTTTCAGTAGCTGAGCTCTTTTATTGATCAAGTAGCGCAGTAGCGTCCTCGAAAGCTAATTTCTCCTGGACATTTCTGATGTTCATACATAAGGTTGGTGGGTTATTGTGTTGACAAAGCACTGACAAAGCATCTCACATATCCCGTTCTGCAGTTCACGTTACAACCGATTTCACGAGAGCTGAGTATAGCGAGGGCTGTCATCGTCTCATCTCCACTCACGCAGCGCCTGCGCGGCCAGTCTGACTAGATAACAGCAATTGTGTATTAGCATTGTGGATTAGGCTATTGTTCAATAAATAAATCTAAACATATTTTAGCCTTTATCGGAATGACAATTGTGTTGATCAGTAAAATTGCATTGACTTGGCATGCAGTTTGTTTAACTGAAAGTAGCTACTAATGCATCAAGCTACTTTTGACAGATTGTTGTAACTTAGCTTGCTACATTTTTATGAGTGGTAGCTTCTGTGTAGTGAAGCTGAATTTATTGTAGAGTAGCTAGTAGCTTAGCTCACTCAGCTCACTACACATATCAAGTAGCTTGCCCATCACTGTTAGTAGTACTGGGTATTGTAGAAGAGATGTTTTGTAATAGTAGTGTTAGTGAGATGTAAGAGCAATTCTACATGTAGTATTGCGTAGTGTCCCAGTATTTACCATGATCTGAGCATGTCCGTTGGGGAATGTTCCAGTGACGTCAGCACTCATGGGGTCCTGGCAGTTCCTCAGTCTACATCTTAAAGCATCCTGGACCTGAGGAGGAAGGGAGGGAGAGAGAGAGAGAGGGAAGGAAGGAAGGAGGGAGAGAGAGATGGAGGGAGGCAGTGAGAGAGAGGGAGGGAGGCATGGATAAGAGAGGGAGGGAGGTAGGGAGAGAGAGGGAGGGAGGGATAGAGAGAGAGAGAGAGAGGGAGGTAGGGAGAGAGGGAGAGAGAGAGGGAGGGAGGTAGGGAGAGAGAAAGAGAGAGAGGGAGGGAGGTAGGGAGAGAGAGAGGGAGGGAGGCAGCGAGGGAGAGAGGGAGGCAGGGAGAGAGAGAGGGAGGCAGGGAGAGAGAGAGAGAGAGAGAGAGAGAGAGAGAGAGAGAGAGAGAGAGAGGGAGAGAGGGATGGATGGAAGGAAAGACGGAGGGAGGGAGGGAGGGAGGGAAGAAGGAAGGAAGGAGAAAGAGCTGCTGAAAAATCTGCTGACCTGGACGTTATGTGTCAGCCTGAGGGCAGGGGTCAATTAAACGAGTTTACCGCTAAAACAAGAGAAACATCTGGAGTGCATCTGGAGTTAGCCAGATGACTAGTCTGTTTAAGGAAGGTTGGGCCGAGCTGAGCTGTGACTTTAAGGGATTATTGCCTGAACGCATGACCTGCTGATCCAGAGATCTTTAGCTTGATAAGGTACATTTGATCTGAACTCAGTGTCAGTGCATCTGGAACCGCACAACTGGTTCCACCGTTACAGGTGACATCAATCAAGTGCAGCTCCAGTGAGAAGCAAAAGCACTTTTCCTGACAGGAATGTAGGGTGGGACCCCTCTCCTGGCACAGCGAATCAGGAGCGCCCCAGGCGTTTGATTGACAGGTACTGTACCTCTCTCCGAAGGATGCAGTGGACCATGACGATGACAAAGCCCTGCAGGGAGTCAAAGACGGCGAACAGGATCTGGAACAGGATGGAGCGCTTGTCTGTCATGGCCAGCACGGCCGACATCCAGGTGAGGGCGAGCAGGGGAAGAACCACACAGGAGCTCCACAGAGACGCCCTGGAGGGGGGAGGGGGGAGTTTACAGTAAGGAAGGACTAACTGCTATCACACCCCCCACTGACCCACAATGCCCTACAGTGACCCACACACACCCGCACACATCCACAACCACCCCCCCCACCCCCCCACAGGCATCCACAACACTCCACACTGCCCCCCCCCCCCCCCCCAGACCCCCCCACCCTCCAGGGTGACTTACATGGCGTTGCTGGCGGTGGTGGCAGACAGGGCGGTGGTGGACACCACGCCACACTTGGCACACTTCAGAGTCAAGCCCGTGTGAGGCTCGCTCATCTGCCTGGGGGACGGAACACAAGAAGAAGAACGTCAGATGAGGGGCTGCCTGCTCCACGCAGGGTGTCTGTGTCCTGAGTGGTGTTTCACACCACGGGGGGCGGGGGGGCGGGGGGGTAATTAAAAAGGAAGGGGGGGGGTGTTTGAAGGGGGATCTTCACCGTGGACTGATTGTGCCATTCCTCTCCCCAGAGAGGTGCGACCTCTTTCTGTTTGTGCTGATAATTTCCTCTCAACAGAGAGAACAGAGAATCTCATCTCCATAATCCAGAACACTGGAGTCACAAAGATGTGCATGGTGTGTGTGTGTGTGTGTGTGCGTGGATTTGTATTTTGGTGTGCGTGTTGGTATGTGTGTGTGTTGGTGCATGTGTGTGTGCTGTAACAACTAGGAATACAGGCAATAGCACAAAGTAGGGCACTGTGAATATGACTAGTGACCTTGAGATAGACATGGCTATTCTACATAGCACTGCCTTTATCACTCTGCAGCTGTGTAGACTGTCTCTCCTTGAGAGTACAGTCTAGAGGTAAGACTGCAACTGTGGTGGAGATAGGACTGTAACTATGGTAAATATAGGACTCTAACTGGGGTAGAGATAAGGTTGTAACTGGGGAGAGATGGGGTTGTAACAGGGGAGAGATGGGGTTGTAACTGGGATAGAGATAAGGTTGTAACTGGGGAGAGATGGGGTTGTAACTGGGGAGAGATGGGGTTGTAACTGGGAGAGATGGGGTTGTAACTGGGGAGAGATGGGGTTGTAACAGGGGAGAGATGGGGTTGTAACAGGGGAGAGATGGGGTTGTAACTGGGGAGAGCTAGGGTTGTAACTGGGAGAGATGGGGTTGTAACAGGGAGAGATGGGGTTGTAACAGGGGAGAGATGGGGTTGTAACTGGGGAGAGATGGGGTTGTAACTGGGGAGAGATGGGATTGTAACAGGGAGAGATGGGGTTGTAACAGGGGAGAGATGGGGTTGTAACTGGGGAGAGATGGGGTTGTAACTGGGGAGAGATGGGGTTGTAACTGGGGAGAGATGGGGTTGTAACTGGGGAGAGATGGGGTTGTAACTGGGGAGAGCTAGGGTTGTAACTGGGGAGAGATGGGGTTGTAACTGGGGAGAGCTAGGGTTGTAACTGGGGAGAGATGGGGTTGTAACTGGGGAGAGATGGGGTTGTAACTGGGGAGAGATGGGGTTGTAACTGGGGAGAGATGGGGTTGTAACTGGGGAGAGATGGGGTTGTAACTGGGGAGAGATGGGGTTGTAACTGGGGAGAGATGGGGTTGTAACTGGGGAGAGATGGGATTGTAACAGGTTTGTTTTGGCTTTGTGGACTTACCCTGCACGATGCTTTAGCTTCTTGTCCAGTATTCCATCTCTGGACACCAGCTTGTTAAACACCAGGATACCAATCACCATGTTGACCTACAACAGAGAGAGAGAGAGAGAGAGAGAGAGAGAGAGAGAGAGAGAGAGAGAGAGAGAGAGAGAGAGAGAGAGAGAGAGAGAGAGAGAGAGGGGACATGGGGGGTTGGATGACTATGCTGATGCAGGGTACACAGGGGTACACAGGGTCTCTCCTCTGCTTCCTGTCTCAGCCGGCCGCTGACCCCGTGAGCTGATTGGACAGCTCATAGCTGTGACATTTTCAAGCACATTAGCCACGCCCGCTATGACACAGCATCCTCCCTCTTCGTCCCTCCTCACCCTTCTCTGCCCCACGCTAGACCTCCTGCTCCCCTCACCTCATCCTCTCATCCCCTCCTCACCCTTCTCTGCCCCACGCTAGGCCTCCTGCTCCCCTCACCTCATCCTCTCATCCCCTCCTCACCCTTCTCTGCCCCACGCTAGGCCTCCTGCTCCCCTCACCTCATCCTCTCATCCCCTCCTCACCCTTCTCTGCCCCACGCTAGGCCTCCTGCTCCCCTCACCTCATCCTCTCATCCCCTCCTCACCCTCCTCTGCCCCACGCTAGGCCTCCTGCTCCCCTCACCTCATCCTCTCATCCCCTCCTCACCCTTCTCTGCCCCACGCTAGGCCTCCTGCTCCCCTCACCTCATCCTCTCATCCCCTCCTCACCCTTCTCTGCCCCACGCTAGGCCTCCTGCTCCCCTCACCTCATCCTCTCATCCCCTCCTCACCCTTCTCTGCCCCACGCTAGGCCTCCTGCTCCCCTCACCTCATCCTCTCATCCCCTCCTCACCCTTCTCTGCCCCACGCTAGGCCTCCTGCTCCCCTCACCTCATCCTCTCATCCCCTCCTCACCCTTCTCTGCCCCACGCTAGGCCTCCTGCTCCCCTCACCTCATCCTCTCATCCCCTCCTCACCCTTCTCTGCCCCACGCTAGGACCTCCTGCTCCCCTCACCTCATCCTCTCATCCCCTCCTCACCCTTCTCTGCCCAACGCTAGGCCTCCTGCTCCCCTCACCTCATCCTCTCATCCCCTCCTCATCCTTCCTCTGCCCCACGCTAGGCCTCCTGCTCCCCTCACCTCATCCTCTCATCCCCTCCTCACCCTTCTCTGCCCCACGCTAGGCCTCCTGCTCCCCTCACCTCATCCTCTCATCCCCTCCTCTCCTCCTCCTCCTCTCAACCTCTCCTTCTCTCTTCTGCTATCCACTCACTCTCTCCATACCTCCTCTCCACCACCTCTCCTCTCTCCTCCTCTCCCCTCCTCCTGTCTACACCTCAGCTCGCGCTACGTCTAAATATTCAATCAAACCGAGGCTCGACTCGACTAACGATCAGTGAGGACTAATCGGGCTCAGTGGTTGGATCGATGACATTCTGGAGAGGGTAAAAGCTTAGCGCAGTAGCAGATCTTACCAGAACCACGGCTGCGGCCGGTCCTACGAAGGCATAGAGGAGACCACCTTCCAGAGACAACCAGCAGCTGGGGAGAGAGGAGGATGCCAGTATCAGCCAACACATTCACCCCCCTTTCCAAATTAACTCCCGGCATCAAATTAATGGTGCAGAGACATGAACAGTGGCGTTATCCTCCTGTGTCAAGGGAAGGACGCCATATGCTGCCGTTCTACCCCAAAAAGTTTTACAGGCACGAATGAAATGCTAAAGAGAGCTTAAAACATTGTTTATGCACCGAGGTATCCAACAGGGACACAAAACAGGGGGTTGGCAGAAACTGTTTCAAAATGCCTGCTGGGCGCATGTAAAACAATATAGGGCTTTCGCCATTCTAGGTTAGCACACTGTGTTTCAGTTGAGTTGATAGAAACTTAAAAGAGGACTTGGCAACAGAAAGCTTTCCCTCTGGAGAATGTTCGTTTTTATGAGACAAAGCAAAGTCTTCAGCGTTAGTCTGGAGGTGGGGGTGTGCCAGTGTTTTTAGGAGTGGTGTGGGGGGGGGGGGGTGATTACAGAGATTAGGTAACTTGCACTGAGCAGAACTGAGGGACAATTTTCAATTAGAGCCCAGCAAATTAGCATGATACCACTATGTTAATTCAGACAATTAGAAAACTGGGGATTAGCATAGCATTAGCATCCTGTGGGTAAATATGGTGGCTAATGAACGTGTGCTCTGACAATGGGACCGTTAGCAGGATGAATGCAAGAGGACTTACTACTGGGGAGTCCCGTAGCCTTTAGCTTTGGTGAATCCCATGGAGATGGCAACCACCAAGGCAGGTAATCCTGTGAAGGAGAAGAAAGGAAACAAGGGTTACTTTCAGGAGCTCTGGTTGTTTTGTCTGGCTGACAGGCAGCTGGAAGCCTCCTTCCACACAGACCTCGGTCTCTCATCAGCTAGTCTGCTACAAGCACAGCCCCAACACAGCCTCAAAACAGCCTCAATACAGACCCAACACAGCCTCAAAACAGCCTCAATACAGACCCAACGCAGGCCCAACACAGGCCCAACACAGGACAACAGAGGCCCAACACAGGCCAACACAGGCCCAACACTGGCCCAACACAGCCTCAATACAGGCCAACACAGGTCCAACATAGGCTCAACACCAGACAGAAGCTGTGCTGTCGGCGCTGGCAAGGGGAATGGAGACAGTGGGCTCTCCCAGAACCAGCATCAGGGTTTTCCTTCAAGGGGAATGGAGACAGTGGGCTCTCCCAGAACCAGCATCAGGACTTTCCTTTCTCCCCATGCTAGCTCAGGTCGCTGTTATGGATTCTTGTTTTCTATCCTAGCAGGGATGTGAGTGGAATATTAACACGTAGCTTCTCACTGGGAAGGAGACAGGATTTATGGATGTAATCAGTCCTCTGGAGGCCTGGTGCCGGGGGCCTGTGTGCTCCTGGAGCTGTCGCAGCACAGGGGACGAGAGGGGAAGCAGAACATACACAGCACTGGTGGAAATTACCACACAAGCTCTCTCTCTGTCTCTCTCGCGCGCACACACACACACACAAGCACAGTGCCATAGAACGTGCGTGCCTCCTTGTATATATGCCCGTTCCACCAAGATGTTCCTGTTGCTACCAGACGAGCAGTAATCCGCTAACCCCTCATCTCTGCGGGTCTCTCTGGGCAGCCGGCCCTGCACGGGCACTCCCAGGCGAGTGACAAACCTGACGGCAGACACACAACTCAAGGGCTTTAGACCCAAGAGCCAGGCACTGCCAGGTCACGAGGCTGGGAGTGACCAGCGAGGACTCGGAAGCCGTCACACTGGTTCTCGAGGTGAGAGATGCTCTTCCCCGTAACTGACCGTCTCCCTGCGACACTCTGGATTCAGCAGCATCTCTCTCTGAGGCTCCACACACTCCCTGCTCTGCTCCGTCGCCTAGTAACCAGTGTTAGGGAAGTGGCAGGACGTTCTGTGCCAAAGATGGCCGACGCAGAGTGCGTGTGACATCATCCGGAGCTGTCTGGAACACTAAAACCTGCCCATCACACCCATGCTGCCGATGGGGGGGGATTTTCACCTCAGCGTTTCACCAGCAGGTGAGTTTCTATCGTGCAACAGATAGATGATGTGTGCTACAGCGAAACATCACGGCAACAAATGTGTCACCTTTGGTTTCTGCGCCTGTATCAAATCTTGGGAACAGTGGTAAAATGTCAATTTACAGTATTGACATATTTACAAAAAAAAAAAATTGCCTTTCAGCCATTGTCTTCCTCTAGGCATGTCCTTCGGTTTATCTATCAGCTTTTTCCTCCTTCAGCTGCAATGACGAAGCCAGCCTTGTTTGTTGCTAGGCTACAAGGAGAGTGAGACTCTTTCCTAATCAAACAGGATGTTCAGAGGAGATCTCTGAGGTTCACACCTGCTGCTGGGGTCAGGATGCAGTCAGATCTCCTCAGCATTGGTCTAGATCAAACAGGGCTCCAAAGAGCCCCGTTCGTCTTCCATCTGGAGACTTACAGACACCGTACTGAGGATTCATAACCGATGAAGCCATTGATAGGAGAAGTAAGGACTTGATGGGAGAAGTAAGGACCTGCGTACTATGGCTCATCCACGAGAACGGGTGTACGCGTGTACATTATTCATGAGTGCAATTTAAATCTTCACACAGACGTTTGATTGGTCTAAGTGTGGCCAAGTTAGAGCCCCCGCTCATATCTTATTCAACAGCTCACAGGGAACATGGGGGAGGAGGGGGGCCTCGGAGGGCTGACGAGGAGTGTCTGTGTGTGTGTGTGGAGAGGGGGTGTTGGGTGTATGTGTGTGTGTGTGGAGAGGGGGTGTTGGGTGTCTGTGTGTGTGTGGAGAGAGGGGGTGTTGGGTGTATGTGTGTGTGTGTGGAGAGGGGGTGTTGGGTGTCTGTGTGTGTGTGGAGAGAGGGGGTGTTGGGTGTATGTGTGTGTGTGGAGAGAGGGGGTGTTGGGTGTATGTGTGTGTGTGGAGAGGAGGGGTGTTGGGTGTATGTGTGTGTGTGGAGAGGGGGTGTTGGGTGTCAGTGTGTGTGTGTGGAGAGGGGGTGTTGGGTGTATGTGTGTGGAGAGGGGGTGTTGGGTGTATGTGTGTGGAGAGGGGGTGTTGGGTGTCTGTGTGTGGAGAGGGGGTGTTGGGTGTATGTGTGTGTGCGTGGAGAGGGGGTGTTGGGTGTCTGTGTGTGTGTGGAGAGGGGGTGTTGGGTGTATGTGTGTGTGTGGAGAGGGGGTGTTGGGTGTATGTGTGTGTGTGTGGAGAGGGGGTGTTGGGTGTCTGTGTGTGTATGTGGAGAGGGGGTGTTGGGTGTCTAAGTGTGTGTGTGGAGAGGGGGTGTTGGGTGTATGTGTGTGGAGAGGGGGTGTTGGGTGTCTGTGTGTGTGTGTGGAGAGGGGGTGTTGGGTGTATGTGTGTGTGTGGAGAGGGGGTGTTGGGTGTATGTGTGTGTGTGGAGAGGGGGTGTTGGGTGTATGTGTGTGGAGAGGGGGTGTTGGGTGTATGTGTGTGTGTGGAGAGGGGGTGTTGGGTGTATGTGTGTGTGTGGAGAGGGGGTGTTGGGTGTATGTGAGTGGAGAGGGGGTGTTGGGTGTATGTGTGTGTGTGGAGAGGGGGTGTTGGGTGTCTGTGTGTGTGTGTGTGTGGAGAGGGGGTGTTGGGTGTATGTGTGTGTGTGTGTGGAGAGGGGGTGTTGGGTGTATGTGTGTGTGTGGAGAGGGGGTGTTGGGTGTATGTGTGTGTGTGTGGAGAGGGGGTGTTGGGTGTATGTGTTTGCGTGGAGAGGGGGTGTTGGGTGTCTGTGTGTGTGTGGAGAGGGGGTGTTGGGTGTATGTGTGTGTGTGGAGAGGGGGTGTTGGGTGTATGTGTGTGTGTGGAGAGGGGGTGTTGGGTGTATGTGTGTGTGTGTGGAGAGGGGGTGTTGGGTGTCTGTGTGTGTGTGTGGAGAGGGGGTGTTGGGTGTCTGTGTGTGTGTGTGGAGAGGGGGTGTTGGGTGTATGTGTGTGTGTGGAGAGGGGGTGTTGGGTGTCTGTGTGTGTGGAGAGGGGGTGTTGGGTGTATGTGTGTGTGTGGAGAGGGGGTGTTGGGTGTATGTGTGTGTGTGGAGAGGGGGTGTTGGGTGTATGTGTGTGTGTGGAGAGGGGGTGTTGGGTGTATGTGTGTGTGTGGAGAGGGGGTGTTGGGTGTATGTGTGTGTGGGGAGGGGGTGTTGGGGGGGGAGGGAGGGGGGCTGCCAATGCAGCGTAGGAAGTTGTGAACAAATCTTGCTCCATGTTACTGTGAAGCGGCCCTGGCCACAGCAGTCCTGCTCAGACGGACTGCAGACTGAGCCCTGAGGGGGGGCAGCAGTCCTGCTCAGACGGACTGCAGACTGAGCCCTGAGGGGGGGCAGCAGTCCTGCTCAGACGGACTGCAGACTGAGCCCTGAGGGGGGGCAGCAGTCCTGCTCAGACGGACTGCAGACTGAGCCCTGAGGGGGGGCAGCAGTCCTGCTCAGACGGACTGCAGACTGAGCCCTGAGGGGGGGGGCAGCAGTCCTGCTCAGACGGACTGCAGACTGAGCCCTGAGGGGGGGCAGCAGTCCTGGGCGGGGGGGGGGGGCAGTTCTCCCTCCAGCGACCATAACCTTTCATTCATTCCTCTGAGGTTTGGGAAAATGCACCGCAACACTACCTGTCAGAAGGACCTCCATGTCTCACATGGAGGACGAGAGAGAGGGAGAGAGAGGTAGAGGTGGAGGAAGAAAGACAGACAGAGAGAAAGGGAAAGGGAGAGGGAGAGAGAAGGGGGGGCAGGAAGAGTGACAGACACAGAGAGAGATGGAGAGAGAGAGAGAGAGAGAGAGAGAGAGAGAGAGAGAGAGAGAGAGAGAGAGAGAGAGAGAGAGAGAGAGAGAGAGAGAGAGGGAAAGGAGCAGTGACCCAGACAGTCAAACATATGGCAGTCCCAGAGAGTCGGGGGATAGAGACAGACAAAGGGAGGGAAAGTGAAGGAGAGGTAGAAAGCCCAGACACAGGAAAGTGGGATGAACACAGACAGAAGGGAGGAGGGAGGGATGGAGAGATCAGGAACTCACCCCAGCCCAGACACAGGAAGCGTTTGCGTATGAGGCGGGTGCGGACCTTCCCAGTCACCGCCATGTAGGACTGCCACGCCTCGGTCAGAACCCAGCAGAACGACGCCAGGAAGAAGAAGTGGAGGAAAGCCGTGGTCATGGTGCACACGCCCTGGAAACGAGACCGGGGGGGAGGAGGAGGAGGAGGAGGAGGAGGAAGAGGGGGAGAAGAGGAAGACAGGAGAGATGATTAGGTTCAGAGTCAGATACTGCGTTATTCAAGTGTCGTCTACGTGTCTTCATGCTCACAGGATCCTGGCTGAACACGACACAGAGGCCCCCAACATCAGACCACATCCTTTATCAAGAGACTCGACAGTAGCTGCACCATGACTACGGTAGTTGAACAGCAGCTAAGCACACAGACTGGTAGAGACCCAGCAAGAATACCAATGTGCTTGTGCTTGTTATGAATGGCAAATAACCCCGAAATGTGAAATTCACACTGAGGACAATCCCAGGTGAACCATTCCCAACAGAGAGAGAGAGGAGAGGGGGGGGCTGGGGGAGGGCTGGGGGGGGGCTGGGGGTGCCACTGCAGCAATGGGAGTGGTGGTGCTAATGAGGCAAGCGGGTTGACACAGTCAGGTTAGCTCTGAGGCTGCCTAACAAGGCTGGTTCACACAGACAGGCTAGCTCAGAGACACGCTAATGATGCTAGTTGAAACATCAAGGCTCGCTACACAGCTGGCTTAAGATGCTGGTTGACACAGCCAGACTAGCTACGAGGCTGGCTAATTAAACTTGTTCACACAGCTAGGCTAGCTACGAGGCTGGCTAATAAGTCTTATTTACACAACCAGGCTAACTATAAGGCTGGCTAACACGTCTGGTAGACAGTCAGGCTAGCTACAAGGCTGTCTCACAAGGCTGTGTTAACCTGTGTAGCTAGCTAGCTATGGAGAGACAAAAAAGGAGATGCAAATGACACTTTGCTAGCTGTGAGATGTGATGGTCACAATAACCTAGGAAAGCAGAGCAAGTGATTGTGCTGCATTCCTCTGCACTGGCCTCATCAACATGCTGGTGATCAACCAGCTAGCATTCACGTGAGCCAAGGTCAACCCTTCCAATCCCACTCCCAGCAGAGAAGAAGAGGGGGAGGAGGAGGAGGGGGGGGGGGGGCAGAGTACAACAGCACCTTGTCGGGAATGACTACATCAGAACAGAGAAAGTCTATCAGGCAGATTCCTGCTGTCCCTGTTTATTTTCTCCATCTCTCACTGAAAATCTCTCATCTGTATCTCTCTCTCTCTCTCCCCCTCTCTCTCTCTCTCTCTCTCTCCCCCTCTATCCCTCTCTCTTTCCCTCTATTCCTCTCCCTCTTTCCCTCTCTCTGTCTCACTGCCCCCTACGCAGCTTTCTTAACTTCTTCGGATGTGTAAAAGAGGATTATAAATTAAGAGCAACAGCCTTGCCATAGAAGCTTGTCAATGCAGGTTGACATTTTCCCTGTGTGGGAGGGACAGCTTAGCTGTGTCAGTTCAGCCCTCCTGATTATTTGCCTTTGAAGCCTGGCTAATCTGACTGCTGATGCACAACGAGAGAGGAGAGGCGAGCCCATCAGGTCCTCTCCACCATGCTGCGCTCCCCTCACCACGCTCTCACCCCCACGGAGACAGAGGGATGTTCAAACAGGTCCACCCCCGTAGAGCTGGTGGGTCTCGTCGGGAGGAGTGTAACCCAAACCAGCCCCGGGGGAGATGTGGAGTGCTGTGTGGCCGGGGGGGGGGGGGGGGGGGGGCCTCGCGGGGGCTCGATCCCACCTGGGCCATGCTGGGCGGTGAGCGTTGACGGGAGGGGCCGCGAGCACGCGCATCGGCTCCCTGTCACGTCCCAGTTTGGGGCCTTTTGAACCCTCGCTGACCATCTGGGTTCATCTGCTGCCTTCTGGACAACAGGATGACCACGGCACACACGCACGCACATACACATCACATTCCTGTAACACGCCACAATCACACACACTTCACAAACATGACACACAAACACCCGTGTTCAGGCCTGCTCTTTTTCACATTTTGGGGGATTTAAGGGATTAACACAGAACTATGAAAATGTCTCTCAAATATGACATCAGTATTAGGACGAGCCAGTCCAGTTAGCTGTCAGTGTAGTTTAGTGTTTGTAGTTTCAACACTTATCCACAGGTACATCAACCTCTGGACTAAAGGTAGTCAAATCCAGACAGTCTAGCCATATACCATTTGATCTTTATCAAAGGTCTTCTTTGGGACACCTTCTGGTGCACTGGGGAATGCTTTTAAACCTGCCAGTCTATAGTCTGCATTGTGTAACCGGTCAGTTAGATGTCTGTCCTTGATATGTCAGGAGGTTTTCAGATGTGGAACTGAACAGAGACTGAGGTGCAGTATCTCTGTTCTCTCGTGTCCTTAGCATCCACCTCTCTCTGCTTACAGAGACACTGTTAAACATTCACTTTCATCTGAAAAGCTCAATATTGATTTCCAAACATCAATATTGCTGTAAAAACAAACTCCTGGAGTCGACCCAAAGGGATTAGGTTTTGATTGCATTGATACCTTTTCGCTGCATAATGTTGATATAACCCGCCAGCGTGTAGCGTCATCTGAACAGGTCTAGTTTACCTTATTGACTTGCTAATGGTGCCCTGCTCTGCCGTGGGAAATGGACGCTTCAAAGCACACGAGAAGCTTCGGAAGACGGCGCAGCCATCTGCCTTGACGGTAATTACCGCTGCAGACAGCGCTGAGGCAGGACACGGCCAGGAAACACGCGGTGAAGAAGTCATTGGTTAGCAGCGTATCAAAGAGAGCTTCCGTCCGTGTATTGTCGCTCCCACAGGAAGACGATGCCTTAGTTAACCTAGCTGCAGTGACGCTAGAATCAATCCAGTTGTTGAGCGGCTGCCGGGTGAGAATGCAGAGCTTTGATTAACCGTGTCCCCTCAAGTCTCCCCACAACCTGCAGCCAGTCACAAACAAGCATCCAGCCAGTGATTACTGCTGTACAGAACATCGTTACTGAAGGATGGCGCTTGAGAAAGCTGAAGGGCAATTTTGGAGGTACTGTCATGAAAATGGGATGATGAAATACATGTTAATTCTTTGGTTCTATATTCCTTTGATAAATGATTCCCTCTCTTCTCTCTGTCCTGAACTGAAAGACTGAACCCTTACTACATAAAGTATTCCAAATGCATCTTAATATCATCTACAGGGTGTGCATCTAACATCTTGCATATCATGAGAAGGCAAGCCACAATAAACTGGACATATCTTTTCTCTGATTGATCTGAGTGTGTTTAAGTCCAAAAACACAAGAGAGAGGGAACAAGATTGGTTTGAATTTGTATCTACCGTACAGGAAGACTGTGGTAAACAAAAGTGATGATACCAATTAAGGCCTGTGAAACCCTTCATCTTGAGGGGAAGGAAACAGGGTGTGCCAGGCTGGTTCTCCTTTCTAACTCTACCAGACTGGTTCTCTTCATGTACATTATAATATAACTCTACCAGGCTGGTTCTCTTCATGTACATTATAATATAACTCTACCAGGCTGGTTCTCTTCATCTCCATTACACATCACGATGGAAAGCCCACATTCTCATCATGACTCAGTACCTCTACTGTGCAGATTTAGGACCCGGACAGAGAGCAACATGTTCTGGTCATGTTCTAGACATGTCTTTGGCATATTGCTGATATGTTCTACATATTCTTTGCCATGTTCGAGAGATGTTTCATACATGTTTAAGGCACATGTTCTACATATGTTTTTGACATACCAATCAATACAATGTTGACAGTTTATGTCTCTGCTGTTTGTTCTGCTGCACTGGAATGCTAGAAGAACCTTGGTTGTAGTGTTCCTCCCGCTGTGTGGACGACCATGGGGGTGGAAACAGATCACTGTGTTTCCAGGAAACTGGTCACGTGTTGTAGACCTATATATCTCTCAGTGTGCACTCCTGTCAGCTGTCTCCAACAGCCAGCACTGCAGCTCAATCTGCAGCACACCACACCCCAGACGTAACATACACTAATGAGAGGAATAACACACACACACACACACACATACACACACACACACATCCATCATCACACAATGTGAACTCACAACCATAACATAATACTGTTATGATGAAGGAGGAATGAACAGGGCCCACATGTGTGTGTGTGTGCGGGGGAGGGAGGGAAGGCACAGAGACATGGTTGAGACCCAGAGTGCATGCTGCCCTTTAGAAAGGCAAATTGCCGGGAGAACTTGAGCTCACTGTGTCAGTATCCATGGTAACACCGGAACTGAGGAGGGACGGCTGACGTAAAAAAACAAGGAGTAGAGGAGGGGAGAAGATGGGAGGGGAGGGGAAAGGAAAGGAGAGGAGGGGAGGAAAAGAGAGGGGGAGAGAAGAGGGGAGGGGACTAGGGAAGTCAGCTTAATAACAAGCTGTATAGAAACACTTTAATTAACATTGACACATGTACAGCTGTGAGACAAGTTAAAATACATCTGCCCTTACAGCTGCCGCCAAGCTAGCTTAGCATCGTAGGACGGTAGCATCCGAGGTGTCTGGGTCTCATAAGCCTCATCAAAGAGGAGTCTCTGTACATAAACAGCCATGCCCCCCTTCTGATCTCCTTCATGGGATCGCAGGCTCTGAAGCTGTGTACGTCCTGGAGGGCCTGCGGACCCTCACCTGTCAGTTAGCGAGGAGGAACATCAAAGGATGCCACGGCTGGTTTTCTAGGATGACTTTGATGGCATCTTTAAACCTGCGGCGAAGACGAGCGTTAAGCGCATACCAGTTTTATACGCGAGAGCGAATGTAGGCCTGATAAATGTCAACAGGGATCCAGACAGAGCAGGGTTCAGACGAGCCCTGGGCAGGATGGTCAATGTCAGGACAAGGAAACGTCTGCTGACGGGATCTGGTGAGGAGGAACGAGCGGGTGAGGGGGAGGACGGGGGGGGGAGGGGGGAGGAGGAGCGAGGCAGAACCAGAACGCAGACTGAACGAGGAGGTGGGATAAGGAAAGAGAGGGAGAGGGGGGGAGGTATACCGAGGAGAAGGATGAGAAGAGAGGAGGGGGAGGAGAGAGTGAGGAAACCTGGAATATTCCGCATGGCGGAGCGGGAGGAAGCGGGGCTTTGGTGGTTCTGAAGTGGAACAGGGCGGAGGCTGAGGTTGAGCTGTCCTCATTCCTTAAACCTGGAGAAGCTGGAGGAGCAGGGGAGAGGAGGGGTGGGAGGAGAGGAGGAGCAGGGGAGGAGGGGTGGGAGGAGAGGAGGAGCAGGGGAGGAGGGGTGGGAGGAGAGGAGGAGCAGGGGAGGAGGGGTGGGAGGAGAGGAGGAGCAGGGGAGAGGAGGGGGTGGGAGGAGAGGAGGAGCAGGGGAGGAGGGGTGGGAGGAGAGGAGGAGCAGGGGAGGAGGGGTGGGAGGAGAGGAGGATCAGGGGAGGAGGGGGTGGGAGGAGAGGAGGAGCAGGGGAGGAGGGGGTGGGAGGAGAGGAGGAGCAGGGGAGAGGAGGGGTGGGAGGAGAGGAGGAGCAGGGGAGAGGAGGGGGTGGGAGGAGAGGAGGAGCAGGGGAGGAGGGGGTGGGAGGAGAGGAGGAGCAGGGGAGGAGGGGTGGGAGGAGAGGAGGAGCAGGGGAGAGGAGGGGTGGGAGGAGAGGAGGAGCAGGGGAGGAGGGGGTGGGAGGAGAGGAGGGGTGGGAGGAGAGGAGGAGCAGGGGAGGAGGGGGTGGGAGGAGAGGAGGAGCAGGGGAGGAGGGGTGGGAGGAGAGGAGGAGCAGGGGAGAGGAGGGGTGGGAGAAGAGGAGGAGCAGGGGAGGAGGGGGTGGGAGGAGAGGAGGAGCAGGGGAGGAGGGGGTGGGAGGAGAGGAGGAGCAGGGGAGGAGGGGTGGGAGGAGAGGAGGAGCAGGGGAGAGGAGGGGGTGGGAGGAGAGGAGGAGCAGGGGAGGAGGGGGTGGGAGGAGAGGAGGAGCAGGGGAGGAGGGGGTGGGAGGAGAGGAGGAGCAGGGGAGAGGAGGGGGTGGGAGGAGAGGAGGAGCAGGGGAGGAGGGGTGGGAGGAGAGGAGGAGCAGGGGAGGAGGGGTGGGAGGAGAGGAGTAGCAGGGGAGGAGGGGGTGGGAGGAGAGGAGGAGCAGGGGAGGAGGGGTGGGAGGAGAGGAGGAGCAGGGGAGGAGGGGTGGGAGGAGAGGAGGAGCAGGGGAGGAGGGGGTGGGAGGAGAGGAGGAGCAGGGGAGAGGAGGGGTGGGAGGAGAGGAGGAGCAGGGGAGAGGAGGGGGTGGGAGGAGAGGAGGAGCAGGGGAAGAGGGGGTGGGAGGAGAGGAGGAGCAGGGGAGGAGGGGTGGGAGGAGAGGAGGAGCAGGGGAGAGGAGGGGGTGGGAGGAGAGGAGGGCGACACAGGAGAGGAGGAGGTGAGAGGCAATGGGTGATTTCCATGACACATAACTCCTCAAGGATTCCAGAGGATGCTGTCTCAATCTGGAGATGAGGTTGGGGAACAGGAGACACCATCATCAATACACGGCATGGAAACTAGTATCTTGACAAAACAATATCTTGAGTATTGGGATCAATTCTAGAGTGGAGGTTCACTATAAATCCTCTGAAGTTTCTTACTTCTCCTGCACAATTTCTGTTATATAACTTTTGTGTATATATTTTTGTTCTTAACCCTTCCTTTGTGCTGATAATAAAAAAAAAAAAAGAATTCCTCAGCTAAATGACAACAAGCCACTCAGACAAGGTGGAATACAGTGGTACATTCTGTAGTGGACAGTGCAACATACCTGAGCGCTTCTAGCTGCAGGAAACCTGCGTACCTTCAGCCCCTGTTGATGTCACATCCCTTCCTACCCCAGGACTGCCATTCAGAGCTTCCCTAGCTACTGTACCCATGTCCCTGCCTGCAAGCTTTGATTTGTACAAATCCTTCTCTGTTTCAGACAC
Source organism: Thaleichthys pacificus (assembly GCA_023658055.1). Taxonomy (NCBI): domain Eukaryota; kingdom Metazoa; phylum Chordata; class Actinopteri; order Osmeriformes; family Osmeridae; genus Thaleichthys; species Thaleichthys pacificus. The sequence continues at coordinate 18,296,391 of CM042857.1, read as the reverse complement.
GTCATGTTGGTTTCCTCTCACGCTGTTCAGTGAAGCGTTGTGATTCGTCTGTTGTTTTGACCTACGTATCCCTCCCCCACTTATTCCGTATTCATGAGCCGTGTGTGAGCTAGACCTCTGAGATGTTCTTCACACTCAACAACGACAGTCAACTAAAAAGCGCAGCGTTCACGAGAACAAATTCTTCTCAAGGAAATTGAACGCTAAGCTTGACTCAACACAATCACTAGACTAGCTGATCTGGGCAGCGCTGAGGAGCCTATGTGAAGTCATCTTGGAGGGTCCACTGTCCTCTTAGTGTAGCTATGATCCTGACTCGTAGTCTGAAGATGACACCACAGTCAAGGTCGAAGTTGAAGATCTGATTCAAGTCAAAGAGTTACTGTAAGAGTACATGGGTGAGATGCCGTCCTGGTTTGTAGCACATCCATTTGGCTACAGTGAAGTGCATCCTGTCCCATGACGAATGACTTTAAGAGCGGACGTTTTTAATTTCAGCGGCGATACTCCTGGAGGACCCTCACTTAGCCAGTCAGTCTCTTCACAATATGGGTGACTTGTAGCGTCTGCCTGGCCTGTTGGGGGCTTTGGCTCCCTCTCTGCTTAATACTCATTAGAAGAGAGAGAGCGCTACTGAAGAGCCTGTTTCAACAAGATAATGCTTCCCTCTCCAGCCCTCGTGTCTTAGCGTCGCGATACAACTGCAGCTGCTAGCGCAACGTGCTAACAGACAACTGCAGAGGCTAGCGCAACGTGCTAACAGACACCTGCAGAGGCTAGCGCAATGGGCTAACAGACACCTGCAGAGGCTAGCGCAACGTGCTAACAGACACCTGCAGAGGCTAGCGCAATGGGCTAACAGACAACTGCAGAGGCTAGCGCAACGTGCTAACAGACAACTGCAGAGGCTAGCGCAACGTGCTAACAGACAACTGCAGCGGCTAGCGCAACGTGCTAATAGACAGTCGTTAGCCAACACGCGACGGCATGGTGGAGCCAGCTTTAACTAAATGGAAGTGGGGTAGTGAGGGGAATTTGTTGTTGAAGGACACTGGGTAAACTCAGATTAGAGGCAGATTATGCCAAATTGACATTGAGGCCTGGTTGCCTCATCCGGCAGGCAGTTGTTTCTGTGGCTCAGTCGGTCATAATGAGGTGTAAATATAACAAGGTTAGGGACAGTCACTTCCAGCGCTGCGAGTCTGGCTATGTTTACAACCCGGATTCTGTTTGTTTTATGTCTAACTGCTGCCATTAACTATGACAAAGACAGAGGACAGGAAAGAGAAAGGGAGAAAAAGGGAGGGAGAGAGGGGAGGGAGGGAGATAGAGGGAGAGGCACAGGCACTGCCTACTCCCAAGGGGGACACCTCCACAACAAAGAGGATGATTTCTGTTTGACGATGAGCAAGCGTGAATCTATAAACAGAAGAGCCCAATTACACAGACATGTGCCCGGCAGGGTGGGGGAGCTGGGGAGAGAGGCCAACATGGCCGCCGTGGAGGGCAGCGCGGCCATGAAACCCTCTGAGTCCATCCTGTCCTCTCCCTGCCTGCACAGCACCCACACAGCGCTGCCCAGCCTGATGCCACAGCACAGCACTCACACAGCTCTGCCCAGCCTGATGCCACAGCACAGCACCCACACCGTGCTGTCCAGCCTAATGCCACAGCACAGCACTCACACCGTGCTGTCCAGCCTGATGCCACAGCACAGCACCCACACCGTGCTGTCCAGCCTAATGCCACAGCACAGCACCCACACAGCGCTGTCCAGCCTAATGCCACAGCACAGCACTCACACCGTGCTGCCCAGCCTAATGCCACAGCACAGCACCCACACATTCACACAGCAACATGAGAAGAAGTTAGGGAGATGGAGACAAGGAGAGAGATAGAGCGAGAGAAAGAGAGAGAGAGAGAGAGAGAGAGAGAAGAGAGAGAGAGAAAGAAAGAGAGAGAGAGAGAGAAGAGAGTGGAGAGAGAGAGAGAGAGAGAGAGAGAGAGAGAGAGAGAGAGAGGGAAGAGAGAATAAGAGAGGGAACGAGGAGAGGGTGGGAAAGAGAGAAAGCTAATAATAAATGCGTTGCCGTGGCAGCCCTAGCTACAGCACCATGGAGACAGGATGGATGCAGCCTATAGCAGAGCTAGCTCTCCACCAGCATAGCTACTGTGCTTCCCTCCAGAATCTACCCTGACAGGAAGTGAGAAGCATAAAAGGCAGTCAAATCTAACTGATGTATAGCCAATGTACTGTACATTACACAGGTGGCCTTTATGAAAGAGCGGATATCTCTGCCTCCACACTGGAGCAAACTGTAAAAGAGGCTCTGAAAAGCACTGCTGCGGTTTCTCCGGCCACAAAGTTTCATCCCCAGATCAAATCTTCTTCAATTTCAAGTCCTTAAATCCGCTCAAAAGTCAAAGAGGCGTTTACCTCAGTGAGGGTGGTTTGTGGAGGTACAGATCTGTGCAAACCCCCTGATTCCTGGGGTGGAGGCAGTGTGGAGATGAACATGACGCTAAGCTGGGGGAGTGTGTAGTGGTGCACACCGGCAGGGTGGAAGGAGCTCCACAAGGACTTTGATTCAATCTGACAGGCCTTCAAAAGCCCCCGGCAACGCTCCCTCACAAACCCTGACTGAGCTGGGACAACATCAAGCATTTACAACCACAACAAGAACCCAACTCCAAGCTTTAACCATGACATGGAGAAGGATTTAGCTGAAGGTCAGGTGTGTGAAATTGTCATTAAAATGTGTATCGAGCAGACGCTTTTATCCAAAGTGACAAAGAGTGTGTGTGGAAAGTACAGCGTCCTGCTGTGGATAGTTTTCCCTGTAATTCGATAGTGATCGTCATGATACGGTTTGCATTTCACCAGGCACAGCACAACAACAGCAACATCTCAGCTGCTGTGCAACATTTAGAACTACAATATCCCACAGTCCAGTGCAACAAAAACACCTCATGAGATATGACCTCATCAGGTGGACACCAGCCTCATGGAGAAACGGAGAGTGTTGGATGAGGGGGAGCGACTGTGGCGACGTTCAAAACAAAAACCAGCCATCGGCCGCTGGAACACATTTAGGCAGACTGGTTTGTAAACACCGTCTCACGATGCAAATCAGAACATCGGAATCACAAAGAGCTCGCCGGCGTTCATCTCTCCACAGCGCCTCATTCATTTACTAAGATGGAGGCAGAGCCCACCAGCGGAGCTGAGGTTTCGCTATAAATGAAACAACTGTGGGACAGGGCGATGTGTCATTCTGTAAAGCAGCCAAACCTCTGAGAGCATCATCTGTGAGCTTCAGCTCCACTGTTAAATAATCATCTACGCGCTGCCAAACGATCCACTTGGATTGAATGAAAAAACCCCAGAAACTGTATACGAAAAAAAAAAACCTGTATCAACATTCATCCATTAACTCCACAAGTTCTCTCAGTGATGCACGGTGTTTCCAACTAAGAGCACTGCTTTCAGCACTGCAAATGGGCCCCTCCACCAAGGGAATGAGCGTAAGTTCATTAGCTGCTGACAGACATCTGCATCATGTCTGCCAGAGACAGAGAGTCTGCCCTTCTCCTTCACCACCACCTCCCTCCCTTCGTCTTACCCTCATCCTCCACTCCTCTTGTGTCCTCTCTAGTGCCGTAGTAAAGACCACCTAAAGACCGAGACCAGAGTGTATCGACACCGGGACAACACCAAGACCAGAGTGTATCGAGACCGGGACAACACCAAGACGAGAGTGTATCGACACCGGGACAACACCAAGACCAGGGCAGGTCGAGACCGGGACAACACCAAGACCAGAGTGTATCGAGACCGGGACAACACCAAGACCAGAGTGTATCGAGACCGGGACAACACCAAGACCAGGGCAGGTCGAGAACGAGACCAAGGCTCATTTTGATCATTTAGAGTTTAAATCTTCAATACATTTTGTAGAATAAATAATACAATCCTGCAGGTTTCGGACTTTTCGTAAAAGTGTCTGCATTTTCATTTACAATGTCTCTAATATATTATATATATGTTAATACAATGCACAGGCAATTTAGCTAATGATATTCCCACAGGTGTGGTCTCAATCGGTCTCGAAATAAAATCCTGAGTCCTCTTTGTACTACAGTACTACAACACTACAGTACTACATCCTCTCCTCCTCCTCTCTTCTCCTCTTCCTCCTCCTCCTCCTCCTCCTCCTCCTCCTCCTCGTCCTCCTCGTCCTCCTCCTCCTTCTCCTCCTCCTCCTCCTCTTCCTCCTCCTCCTCCTCCTCCTCCTCCTCCTCCTCCTGCTCTCTAGCTACTGCAGGCTTGTTAATGGCCGCTGTGTCGCTCCCTTCGATCTCTGGCTGTGAAGCCAACATCTGTATTTCACCCGAGCCTGGCCTGACCACATCCCTCTTTCCTGCGTGTTCTTTCATCTTCTTTACGGACCCTTTTTCTTTGAAATGGAGGTTCAACATCACTTGAAATCACCCTGCCAACGGGGAAGGCTGGTGGGGGGGGGGGGGGGTACTGGATCTCAACACAAGGATTCTAGTACTGTCTTAAAATAATGGTCCCATTTACTGCAAACCTGATTCTCCCACATGCATCTCAATCCGCACCTTCTAAGACAATATTTATTTTCTTTCTTTTTTGCTGTTGCAGCAGCAGCAGCAGCAAGATTAGAACCAAACCCATCTGAATGACAGTTACAGGATAGTACCAAGGCGTCATGCCCAGATCCTGGAGGTGGCTTGCCCCAAAGAAATTGTGGGGCACATGGTAAGGTGGAGTCCTTTTGCCTTGAGCCCTGGGTGCATGGTGTGAGACATACAGGGGTCTGATCTGCAGGTCCGCTGGCCGTGCCCGCTGGCCGTGCCCGCTGGCCGTGCCCGCTGGCCGTGCCCGCTGGCCGTGCGCGTTGGCCGTGCGCGCTGGCCGTGCGCGCTGGCCGTGCGCGCTGGCCGTGCGCGCTGGCCGTGCGCGCTGGCCGTGCCCGCTGGCCGTGCGCGCTGGCCATGCGCGCTGCCCGTGCCCGCTGGCCGTGCCCGCTGCCCGTGCCCGCTGGCCGTGCCCGCTGGCCGTGCGCGAGCGAGAGGTTCTGCTGGGGTAGAGAGGAGCCTGTGTTTACACTGCGTGCCCCAACCCAACAAAAACATCTCGGCTTTTCACGGCTGTCAAAACATTCACCCCCCTTCCCTTAGGACTCTGTCATGTTCCTGTGTGCCAAGATAATGTGCTAAACGGGCTAAAAATAGATGTTGTGAGTGCTAGCATCCAGATTCACACTAGTCCACATGCAACAGATCCTCTGCTCTGAGATGCAGTCATACTGAGCTGGTTTAGGAACATTGTCTCACGTTGTGATTACTGAATGTGCTTGTGATAACACTGTTTGTGATAACACTGTTTGTGATAACACTGTTTGTGATAACACTGTTTGTGTTGCTGACCACGACCACGGCTATTCCATGCACAGATGGTGTGTACAATGCACTTGTTCAGGAGTGGGCAAACGTGTTTCAGGGAAGGGTATTAATGACTGCAAAGTGATTTTAGGTAGGCTGTGTGTTTTTGCTCACAGAGCAACACAGAACAGCAAGGTATAAATATGCAAGGTGCATTGTGGGAGGACATATTTTGAGAGACTCACCGCATTCTGTGTCTGCGTTTGTCCCACCAGGATCAGGATATTGGAGCAAACTATGGACAGGCAGAAATTGATCAGGATGATCGATCGCTCAGATCGGATATATCTGGAAGACAGAGAACATCGATCCACCGACAGTTAATCAATACAACTGTTCACTTTTAATTCAACTCGATAGCTACACCCCCCCATGAGGCAGATAACCCACATCAGAAAGGGTTCTGTCAGATCCTTTTCACAACTCTGAGTGTTTGTGTCTGTGTGCTGCGTGTGCGAGTGCGTACATGCGTGTGCTATGTGTGTGTGCGTACATGTGAGTGCTATGTGTGTGTGCGCACATGTGTGTGCTATGTGTGTATGCAGGTGTGTTTGCGTACATGTGTGGGAGTCAGGTGGGGGTCAGGTGGGGGTCAGGTGGGGGTCAGGTGGAGTCAGGTGGCTGAGTGGTGAGCGAGTCAGGCTAGTAACCAGAAGGTCGCTGGTTCGATTCCCGGCCGTGTCAAATGACATTGTGTCCTTGGGCAAGGCACTTCACCCTATTTGCCTCAGGGGGAATGTCCCTGTACTTACTGTAAGTCGCTCTGGATAAGAGCGTCTGCTAAATGACTAAATGTGTGTGTGCAGGTGTGCAGGCCAGCTGACAGTCTTTCCTGGGCCCGGGGTGAGAATCTTAAATGCCCCCCCCCCCGTGCCCAGATCTGTCCTTTTTCATTCCTCTCCTCTGCTCCAGTTCTGCCCCCCCCCCCCCTCCCTACCCCGGGCCCGGGACAACAGATCCGTTTATCCCCCCCTATCGGCAGGCCTGCAGGTGTGTTTGCATGCATGTGTGTGTGCAGGTGTGTTTGCATGCAGGTGTGTTTGCGTGCCAGCCTGCTGGGATGCCAGCGTCCCCAGCAGTGAGTCGTACCTCCACAGCGCAGCGTAGACCACGGTCAGAGTGATGAGGGCGAGACAGGACAGGCCACAGCCCACGATCAGCGTCACCGACGGCACCCCAGAGTACTCCATAGCCTGGGGGCGGTGAGAGAGCAGGGTTACCACACCTCACCATGCACCACACCTCACCATGCACCACACCTCACCATGCACCACACCTCACCATGCACCGCACCACACCACATCGCACCACAGCACACATTGACAAATACATATGTCGTGGCACACAACTGTATCTGCAATGACATTACACTGACTAAGATCTGATTGGCGCCCTGCAATATCTGACAACAACCACAACCCAAACAACGGCGGCCATTTTGAAATGTTTAGATCAATACCTGTACTGATTGGTTTGAAGTGTGTGTGTGTGTGTGTGTGGGGGGGGGGGGGGTGTCCCTCGCTTGTCAGTAACCTGTGCAACACAATCCTGACAACACAGGGGATGGATGCAGCAACATAGCAGATGCTTGGATCACGATCACTATCACGATCACTATCACTATCACTATCACGATCACTATCCAGCCCCTCCACCCACGCTCCTTCCTGTGTCTCCAGCACCTCCGTGTCCCGCTGAAGCTCACCACCCCAGCACCTCCGTGTCCCGCTGAAGCTCACCACCCCAGCACCTCCGTGTCCCGCTGAAGCTCACCACCCCAGCACCTCCGTGTCCCGCTGAAGCTCACCACCCCAGCACCTCCGTGTCCCGCTGAAGCTCACCACCCCAGCACCTCCGTGTCCCGCTGAAGCTCACCACCCCAGCACCTCCGTGTCCCGCTGAAGCTCACCACCCCAGCACCTCCGTGTCCCGCTGAAGCTCACCACCCCAGCACCTCCTGTGTCCCGCTGAAGCTCACCACCCCAGCACCTCCGTGTCCCGCTGAAGCTCACCACCCCAGCACCTCCGTGTCCCGCTGAAGCTCACCACCCCAGCAGCTCGTGGGCCCGTACCCAATCTCCCCTTTTCCTCTCATTTATGTCATTCTATCAAGTCGTGGTCAACTAGAATCCAAACGGTTAGACTAGGAGGTCATCAGAGCTGTCGTGTCAGCTGACCACCTGTCTTCATGCTGCTCCTGTCTTCTGTCATCAAATCCCCTCAAACGATCACGCAGGAAAGCCCTACCCCCGCCCCTGGTGACACGTCATGGACGCACGGCAACACTTGGTCATCCAGCAGATGCTGCCGAAACGCCGCTGTCATCTCTGAAGCAGAGAGCAGCCGGGGGGGTAACACGTGGCCGTACCAATCACATCTAGTGCAAACACATCTAGTACAAACTGCGTCTAGTATGAACACATCTAGTACAAACTGCGTCTAGTATGAACACATCTAGTACAAACTGCGTCTAGTATGAACACATCTAGTACAAACTGTGTCTCGTATGAACACATCTAGTACACACTGCGTCTAGTATGAACACATCTAGTACAAACTGTGTCTAGTATGAACACATCTAGTACAAACTGTGTCTAGTATGAACACATCTAGTACAAACTGTGTCTAGTATGAACACATCTAGTACAAACTGTGTCTCGTATGAACACATCTAGTACAAACTGTGTCTAGTATGAACACATCTAGTACAAACTGTGTCTCGTATGAACACATCTAGTACAAACCGTGTCTCGTATGAACACATCTAGTACAAACTGTGTCTCGTATGAACACATCTAGTACAAACCGTGTCTCGTATGAACACATCTAGTACAAACTGTGTCTAGTATGAACACATCTAGCATGAAACACATCTAGTACAAACCACATCTAGTACGAACTGAGTCTAGTATGAACCACATCTAGTACGGACGGACCACATCTAGTACAAACACATCTAGTACGAACTACATGCAGTATGAACCACATCTAGAACAAACACATTTAGTACGAACCACATCTAGGCATCTGCTGTCTCTGCTAAGCTCTGGTTCTACACTAACCCAGGTCAACTAGGGAGGCTAGCACTACACTAACCCAGGTAGACCAGGGAGACTAGCACTACACTAACCCAGGTAGACCAGGGAGACTAGCCCTACACTAACCCAGGTAGACCAGGGAGACTAGCCCTACACTAACCCAGGTAGACCAGAGAGACTAGCACTACACTAAACCAGTTACACCAGGGAGACTAGCCCTAGGGAGTCAGGTGGCAGAGTGGTTAGGGAATTGGGCTAGTAATCAGAAGGTTACCAGTTCGATTCCCGGATGTGCCAAATGACATTGTGTCCTTGGGCAAGGCACTTCACCCTACTTTCCTCGGGGAGAATGTCCCTGTACTTACTGTAAGTCGCTCTGGATAAGAGCGTCTGCTAAATGTAAATCAAATGTAAATGTAAATCAAATCCCTAGACTAACCCAGGTAGACCAGAGAGACTAGCCCTACACTAAACCAGGTAGACCAGGGAAACTAGCCCTACACTAACCCAGGTAGACCAGAAAGACTAGCTCTACACTAACCCAGGTAGACCAGGGAGACTAGCCCTACACTAACCCAGGTAGACCAGGGAGACTAGCCCTACACTAACCCAGGTAGACCAGAAAGTCTAGCCCTACACTAACCCAGGTAGACCAGGGAGACTAGCCCTACACTAACCCAGGTAGACCAGGGAGACTAGCCCTACACTAACCCAGGTAAACCAGGGAGACTAGCCCCACACTAAACCAGGTAGACCAGGGAGACTAGCCCTACACTAACCCAGGTAAACCAGGGAGACTAGCCACACACTAAACCAGGTAGACCAGGGAGACTAGCCCTAGACTAACCCAGGTATAAATTGTTGGGCCATTGTTGGTCACTTTATCTACCTGGCCTTGTTCTAGGGACTCGCGTGGGCCTATATACAGAGTAAAATACACTTTCTTACGTCATGACTCTTCTTAACTGAATTTCCATGACCAGAAGACACATTACACAACCTAAAACTGAAACCGGAGAACACACGCACAGGCCCGTGCAACAACACCACCACCCACCACCACCACCACACCCCCCAACACAGACACACACATAGCATACACACGCACAGGGACACACAATCAATCTCTTTCTCACACCATCATCTACTTCACGATATCGAGCAATAGAAATAGGTAATATTTAGACACTTCTTGAGCATGGTACTGCTAACAAATCAATTACAATCTCAATTAAAGAATTTGCATGACAGGCACACACACACCTGCCGTTGCAGACATGGCGTTAGTTACAGAAAGTAAATCGTACTTACTATTTCTCTTGGTTGCTGGGCCAAAATGGCGAAGGTAGATACACGATCACACAAGCATTTCGTATGGGAGGCATCGGTAAGCACAGTTTTACATCCTTTGGCAGACCAGGTTCCCCAAGAATCGTTCCTGCAAGGAGAAGGTACATAACATCAATTCCATCGGTATCTCGACTTAACAACATGACTAGGACAATGTCGGTCGGATTTGTATTCGCATTTATGTTTCTTTTACTGTATTTACCGGAAAGCTCGCCATTAAACTGCGTATAGACAGATCGACACGGTATTGGAAAGCTACGATAAGCATTCAGCTCGACCGGAGAGAAAAAAGGAGAGAGGGAGAGAGAGGGGAGGGGGAACGACTCACGGAGCTGTCCATGCCAGACTGGTGCTGATTGATTAAATTCCTATATTCACCGCTAAAACAGCAACAACTGCTCTCACAAGCTTAACATTTTCTGATGATACTCAAAAAAGGATATTATCTATACCTATATTTATTTATGCAAAGTGAAATCCGATAGAGGTATTTTTCTCCGACCGTCTTTACCGTTTTTGCTTTTCCCCCCCAATTCCTTCACAGCTTGTTTTCCGTACTTAATTTTTTCCGGTTGATATTTTTCTCCTTAGCTGTTCTCATTAGCGACTTTGGATCCTTCCTATTGGGAATTTTCACCCTGGAAACGGTGGACGGCATCAGATTAATACTCCTCTCTGCATGGTGCAAGAGCGGAGGGGAGGTTTGCTCACACATTATAAAAATAATCCGCTTCGCTCTTTTTGATTAACATTTGCTTAGATCATCCGCTGCATGTAACGTATGTTCTCACTAATTCTAACTTCCTCTATTGCTGGAATCGACATTGTCCTTTGTAAACTATTTTCCAAAAAGCATTGCAAGACATGACTTCACCCCACGGAAACGGTCGGATGGTAGATGCCCATTTTTCCCTCGTTCTGGCAGGTGAAAGGAAACGATGGCGCGCGCCTGCTCTATCTGACACAGCCATCAGCCTCATCCCCCTCATGTTGATGCCAAACTGAGCAATAGAAAATACAGTCTCGCTGCTGGAAAAACTATTATATATCCTGGTCAAATAAAGAATATCTGCTGTGGATCCTACAAAATCCCCAATCAAACGACTTATTTTACATGAACGTGCTCAACTGTTGCTGCTGTGTTTCTATAGTAGACAGGTTGTTTCTATAGTAGACAGGTTGTTTCTATAGTAGACAGGTTGTTTCTATAGTAGACAGGTTGTTTCTATAGTAGACATGTTGTTTCTATAGTAAACAGGTTGTTTCTATAGTACACAGGTTGTTTCTATAGTAGACAGGTTGTTTCTATAGTAGACAGGTTGTTTCTATAGTAGACAGGTTGTTTCTATAGTAGACAGGTTGTTTCTATAGTAGACAGGTTGTTTCTATAGTAGACAGGTTGTTTCTATAGTAGACAGGTTGTTTCTATAGTAGACAGGTTGTTTCTATAATAGACAGGTTGTTTCTATAGTAGACAGGTTGTTTCTATAGTAGACAGGTTGTTTCTATAGTAGACAGGTTGTTTCTATAGTACACAGGTTGTTTCTATAGTAGACAGGTTGTTTCTATAGTAGACAGGTTGTTTCTATAGTAGACAGGTTGTTTCTATAGTAGACAGGTTGTTTCTATAGTAGACAGGTTGTTTCTATAGTAGACAGGTTGTTTCTATAGTAGACAGGTTGTTTCTATAGTAGACAGGTTGTTTCTATAGTAGACAGGTTGTTTCTATAGTAGACAGGTTGTTTCTATAGTAGACAGGTTGTTTCTATAGTAGACAGGTTGTAGCTGTATAAAGCGTCTGTGACTTCACATGTTCGAGCAACACAACACTGCAAAACCATTCCTATCTGTCACCTGATCAACCGCACACCAATTGCCAATCTATGATAATCATATCATATATAAGATCTAATCTATATGGTCAATGTAATAGTCATCAACACAGCCAGACATATGCATGTCAATACTAGGTTCCTGTCAGATAGATGACCAGTTATTCCTTAACCTGAGTCAGCCCTCTACACCAGCATGGTCTGACTGAATCAGCTAACCTGCAGTCTAGCTAGCCTTCTCCAAGCTACGTGCAAGCAGTAGTCATCTTTACTGTACCATCTGAAAGAGCAACAATAATATCTACTGTCATATCCACTGTAATATCTACTTCTATATGATATGTTGTGATATTGAATGTCTCATCTACTGTCACTATTCACTGTACGGTTCACTTTTCTGACTGCATTGCACATTCTTATTCTTCAAGATTCTATTTGAGGTTTGTTTTTATATTGAGAAAAGTAGATGATGAGATCACATTGAACAATATAAAAGTCATGATTTCCATGTATATCTAAAGAACAAAAGGTCATTATTTGATCAAACTGAGCATATTATTTTGATTTTACTTCACTAGAATGTAATGAGATCTAATTGGATTGCTATTGTGTGACATTTTGAAACATTGTTGTACATTATCACATATTAGCTCACAGCCACACACACAGGCAAAGATATTCCTGCATCGAACATTTCTAATTGTGACTAATGGATTGGAGTGGTCCATTTTAAGAGACGGGGTTGTGTGTGTGTGTGTCGTCCCTCACAACATACTCCATTGCGTTATCGAGCCTCTTTACATTTTTTTTTTTGTTTTGTGTACTGTGTTTGTGAGTTTGCCTGTCGTTATTTTCTGTTTTTTTGGTTATTTTTCTTTTTTCTATTGTTTGGTCGTTTTGTTTTTGGTCTTTTTGTTTATGTTGTATTTTTTCTTGTTGTGTTCTCTTCTTGTGGTTCTGTGTTTTTCTTTGTTGCTTTTGTCCTGTTTGTTTTTTTTTTTGATTTTTGTTCGTGAGTCTCGAGCTCTCACGTATGACTCTCCTGGACTCGAGGGAGGCCAAACAGCCACAGCCGTCTTGACGTTGAAGATCC